>JANHGL010009507.1:104469-133605 GCA_024611195.1 Ceyx melanurus | reverse complement strand
TCATCCAATGACAGGACAAGAGGCAATGGGAGCAAGTTGGAGCACAGGAGGTTTAGGGTAAACACAAGGAAAAACTTCTTCACAGTGAGGGTGACAGAGCTCTGGAATGGGCTGCCCAGGGAGGTTGTGGAGTCGCCTTCTCTGAAGACACTTAAAACCCGCCTGGATCTGTTCCTTGGTGACTTGGTCTAGGTGATCCTGCTCTGGCAGGGGGGTTGGACTAGGTGATCTTATAGGTCCCTTCCAACCCCTAACATTCTGTGATTCTGTGATATGATCTGGAAAACATCCTAACAGGTTGCCTGACATACACCGTTGTTGTTAGTGAGAAGTACAACTTAAAATGCAAATAGAGTGTCAGTAGTGGACTTGGGTGACATAATGCTCAGAGCATTCAGGTCAGGTGTGGAAAACAGCATTGATGTTTCCACTGTCTTCTTTAGCTGAAGAATTGTTTTTTGAACTAAAGCATTCAACAGTGACCATGCAGCTGAACTTCATACTTGTGAAGACCTTGAAGTTTACCAGCACTATGGTAAAATTCTTGAAAGGATCACTGCATATTGTGTTCTAGCTGATCTTTCCTTATAACTTGTGACACAAAATAGACCTTTATATTAGACTTGACACAATATTATTTTTGTTTAACAATGCTTGTTTATCTGGCAGAAAATATCAGTAATGCTATTAGTTCAGAAGTTCTGGTGATTTATTTTTAACTGTAGCAGACTGCATAGCCATATTGGTACTAGAAAGTTAATTATTTGTGAGCAATTCTGTGTTAGTGACCATAGCCTTGAAATAACTACTTAAGATACGATGATGGGTAGTTGTGTGAAGTACCAAAGTTGTTCCTTCTTCCAGTAAACCTGAAAAAGTTCGAGGCTGTCTAACAGCTTCTGCCAGGTAAACTCATGCAGAGGCAAAATGTCCTGTTGACAGTGTGTTTAAAAGCTGTTCAATTTTTTGGATACTCTGTTCATACGCTATCAACTTATATCTCCTTGGGGGAGAAGCTGGCATATCACATTGCAAAGCCAGAACATGCATTAATCATTTACTGTGCAGAATTTGAAAACAAGTTTGCATCAAGTTTGAGACTGAATAAAGGTCTGCAGAACTATAAGGCTAGTTTTGCTATATAGATGAAAGCTGTGTACATCTTACTGGCAATATATTTGACTCTGGTCATATTTCATCTGTAGAACATGTTCACTTTCAGTGATGGGATAAAATTTCTAGTATTGTTAAGTATAATCCTTTCTCAGGCTGAAACAGATGCCAGCCTGGATGTGTGTCTAGAATGGGCAATCACAGAATATCATAACAGCTGTTGTGTGTTTTCAACTGGAAATTGGAAATAAGAACAAATGATCTGTTTCAAGTTATGCTGCAATATGGCTTCAAATGTTCCATGATTGGTAATAATACTAAGTTGTTCACCTGGCTGTGAAAAGCAGTGCTGGGCTAGGATCAAAGCAAGGTTAAGAATACAGTGATCAAGTCAGCAGGTAGGTAGTTTCCTCTGATTAAAGACATAATGAATATAAAAAGGAATGCAGTGTATACTTTGGTCTTAGCAAGGTGTCAATGTGTACTCCAGAAGACACTGTCAGTTGTATGGCTGTCAGGTAGGACAAATAACACAAAGATATTGATGAAAAAAATAAGTTGCATTACTTCATGAATGTGCAAAGTTGTTACCTCGTTTTAGTGCGTGGTTTGTAGATGCTGTTCTTGTGGAGTTCTGTGGATTATCTAAGAACACAGAGTTGTATGGTTCTCTTTTTCTCTGTGCTGAAAGTTTGGTGGAATTATATTAATACAAGTTTATCTAATACTAGTTCATTTTTGTGAGCTGATGTTTTAGATTCTGTGAAATCATACAAGTTTTATACATTTTAGTTTCTTTTCTCTCTTACATTTGATAGTGAGCTAAAGCCACCACCCACTGATGCTGCCCTCTGTGAAGAACTCCCAGCAGGTGAATGGGAGACAGTGCAGCTGCATGGATGCTGGAAAAATGGGCAAAGTGCAGGAGGCAGCAGGAACTTTCCCTCCTTCCATATCAATCCCTGCTTTCCCATTTCCATTCCTGCAGGACCAGGAAAAAGCAGTGTAAAAGTTACCCTCCGTCAGCACTGCCAGGATAGCAAATGCTGTCCAATAGGTTTCCATATTTTCCAGGTAAGACTTGTGGTCAGTTTGATACTTATTTGCCAGGTGTGAAGTAAGGCTGTCAGTGGCTTCAGTGCTCCTTGCTCTTGGCAAGCACCCTGCTGCTTGGAGAAACACTGGCTGATCCTGTGAGGTAATGCCTTGGAAAGATACAGAATAAATACATAGTTACAGAGCAGACAAACCAGAGAATTCATTTTCACTGAATCCTTGCCATGTTCTAAATTGATTTTAGAAATAATGAACTGTTTTGAGGATTTGCAAAGAATTCTCAGTGTCTTGAGGACTGATGACCAGCTTTTTGTTAATTTGTCATAAAAACTTACTTTCTTAATCTCAAATATTAATTTGTCCACTGGCAAATGATGTTGGATCTGCAGACAAGACAAGAGGACTGTAATATGTAAAGCAAATGATCTAATACAAAACAACATTATGATTTGGTGTGGAAAATACAGGTTTGACATATATATACCAGTGATCAATAGCATAAATGTAGATGGGAAGCTTCTGATTAGCTGGCTACTTGGCAGGGGTTTATTTTCAGAAAATGTGCTTCTAAAAAGGTGTTGCTGAAGTCGAGAGTGAATTTGAGGAGTCATCATATAGTTTGAAATATGTGAAGAAAGACTGAAAGAATAGCATTTGTCATGTCTACAGGAGACTGAGGAGAAGTCTAGTAGGAATTTTCAGTACAGAAAAGACCACTGGAAAGTGGGAGGACATAATCTGTTTACCATATATGTGATGTGAAAAACAAGGGCATTAGGCTGCAATGAGGAAGAGGGAGGTGGTTAGGCAATAGAAAAAGCCTTTGAGCTATGTGGGTAGTGGGTTGTATAAACCAAACAGGGTAGGAGTGATTTATCTGTACTTGCTACTGCCATCTGAGTTTTCTGGAAGCCTTCCCATTCCTCTTGTATAGCTCTGTATGGAAGAGTATGTTGAGAACATCCCATACTATGGTATAACATTAATTTGATGTTGTGAGACCTGAAATCTATGAAAAGACAGGCATGCTTTCATTCTTTTCTCACAGGTGCCCAGCAGCTGCTGGAAGCCACAGACAGCTTCTTTCCTGCACTTGGAGCCGCTGGTCAGCTGTGTGCCTCATTGCTACTCCCAGGAAGTGAGCCAGCTTTGCAGACTGGCTGCAGGAAGCTATGTAATCATACCTTCTACATACTTGCCCAATACAGAGGGTAGTTTTACACTGGTCATAGCAACCAAAATAGACAGGTAAAAATATGTTGCCTTCTGTTTGGATTTCTAGTACTTTTGGTGCATGTATTACTGCTGTAACTGCAGTGACGTGTTCTCACTTTTGATAGAAAGTCTTCCTTGATATGTTGGGGTTTGGTTCGGTTTGGTTTGGTTTGGTTTTTTTTAAGTCTTTTTTTAAGTATTGATGTTGTGTTTGCAGGCACTGCTTACTACTTCAGTTATGTTGGAAGAATGACTAACCAAAATTACTTGTTAATCTTTCATGAGTTGCTGAATAACAGATGTCTAGTGCTGGAGAAGGTGGCATTAAAACAACTAATCGGCTGTATCTGGATATTAGGATTTATGCTGGAATTTTACTAAGCTTTTTAATAAGCAGGGTTGGAATTTTTTTGAGAAAATGCAATAAGCAGCAGGCCTTATTCTAGGTAATCAGTAAATCATGAATAAGGATTCCAAGTAGTCAATAAAATCTTCTTGATGTGGAAGGTAACATAATAACATATCTGAATCAGAGTTTGTGGATTCCATAAATGCAGTAAGATTCCATAAAATGTCATCAAGATTTCATAAGGGAAAGGATAGCTTAGCATCACAGCCTTCTGTCTTTGAAGTGGGAAAAAATGATTGATGTTTACAAGATTCCCCCAATGCTTTGTGCAGAAATATCTGTGGTTTGGGTTTTCCACAGGAAACGCATTCACAGCCGGGAGACACTTGGACAAGTATTGCAAGAAGTAAGTGATTCTTCTTTCATTTCGGTTATTCTAAAGGTGTTGCAGAGACATCATCGAGGCTCATGTATTAACTCATGTTGGGAGTCACGTGCTAGTGGACTGGGCTTTGAATATTCTTACTTGCTTGCTACAAACTGATGATCAGTAAAGTAGTTGATCTTTGGCTTTTTGTTTCTCCACCAGAAAAGCAGCATATGTTAGCAGCTACCAAAATTTGTGTTTTCACACCACTCAGATATACAGAAACTTCTGTATGATTTATAAAGTCATTATTTACTCCCTCAAGTCATTCCCCACCTCTTTTGTAACATCTGTTAGAAACTGGACTGTTAATGATGTACTCATCACTCATGGTTGTACTTGACTTGTACTTTTGCTGTCAAGAGCGTCAATGCTTCTTATGCCTTTGGATATATTTTGATGTATCCATTCTCGGTAGCAGCAAAGATCTGCTAGCTTTAATTTTATATTGTATCCTTCCTCCATCTGATTGGCTTTGATATTAACTTCAGATCCTAGGTATTGCAATTTAGAAATTCTGTGTTGTAAAGATTTAAGATAACCCAGCAAAAAGAGAAGAAAAGGAGACGGGCAATCCAAAGATTAACTTTCAGGACAATGGAGTTTTAGTTTTTGTTTCCTCAAAGCCAGCCCATATAGCCTCTTACCATTATAATTACTCTTGATGTGTGAGCTGTTCTGATCACATTAATGCCATCTATTTAATAATTTGGCCTTACGTTTTGACTAGTTTAGATGTGCATGTAGTATTGAAGGACTGGATGTGAATGCCAAGGGCCTAATACTTAGGGTATTTTTACTGGGTGGAGAGGAGATCTTTAAACACTTGCTAAAATATAATCCATTCAAAGATACCTGTTCTGGTTGGTGGATCAAAGGCTGCCCTTGATAACACTCTACTTCCTAGGTGAGAACAAGACCATCTTGTTCAGATTTAGCTCTTTCCCTTAGAGGTTTTAATAAAAAAACAAAACAAAATGTTAGAAAAAACTCTTTACCCAAGGTAAAGAACTGGTTTACTGATTTTCTTAGTCTAGGTCATGTTGACCAATGATTACATTTTGTCTTTAAAACCATCCAAACAGCATGGATTTTGTGTGTTTCATAAAAATGGGCCAAGACGTGTGTGCTTTCCTTGTGGTGTTTGTAATTTAATATTTAGGAGCTGCAGTATATAGTGAAATTCTTTATCACTGTCCTTTTGGAAACAAAATATTTTGAGGCCATTATTGCAGAAGGAATATATTCAAAGACATGTTTCTTACATTATTCCATTAAAATGGTTGGATTAGGGCAAAGGGTGCTCAAGGGAATGAACAGTTTAGATTCTTCAAGACTTGAAAACTTGAAGAACTTGGAATTGGCAGTTTTAGTTTTCTTATAAGTGGCAGAATTTAATGTCTGAAGCTAATTTTCAATAGCTGTCATGGTTTAGGGTCAGGGCAGCCCCCAGACCAATAACACATATAGATTCATAGATTCATAGATATTAGGGGTTGGAAGGGACCTAGAAGATCATCTAGTCCAACCCCCCTGCCTGAGCAGGATCACATATGCTATCACACATGCTCTTTTAACACCCCTCCCTCCCCAAAAGGGGAAGATTATAGAAATAAGGGAGAGAGACAGCCATTAGAAAAGGAAACTAGAACAGTTTTGATTAAAATAATAATAATGGAATATATACAAATATATGTAAAGCCAGTACCAAACCTAAACCCCCTGATGGTAATTACGTCACCGTCACTGATGCTGTGGAGTTGGCACAGGGAGATTCCCAGACTGGGCCCTGCAGCAGACAGGAGCTGTGTTCAGGAGCTGGATCTTGGCACCAGGTTCAGGAACACACCAATCAGGATTGAAGGCAGTATGGACAGAGTCCTCCTTGGTGCTCTTGAGAACCCCTCAAGAGAGGAAGAATGCCAGCAACCCCAGATGAGAGCCTAGCCCACCAGCTAGCTTGCTTAGCCTGCCAGTTTAGCTTGCCTGCTTTTCTCTCATAGCATGCTCAGAGACCCTCCAGATCCCCCAGCTTTATATAGTGGATATTACATCTATGGGCTGGAATACTTCATTGGTCAGTTTGGGGTCATCTGTCCTGTCCTCTCCTCCCCTCAGGTGTGGTCTTTCACTTTCTTCACCCCCCCCCACTGTGGTACACAAGTTCTAGCTGTGGCCTTGGTATCCTTGGTAGTAACTCTAAACATGAGGTGTTACCACTGCTAGAAGCAGACACTGTCTGCAAAACATGCTGCTAACTTCAGACACTGCACTTAGAAAATCTGAGCTGAAAAGTAAAATCACTGAACAGAATTTGTTTGGTTCTCACTCAAACCAGGACAATAGCATAGTAATTTCTGAAGACAGGACTGATTTGCTGCTTTCAGGGGTTTAACCTCTGAAGGATTAGGGTGTCTGCCTCACTGTTGGACTGTTGATTCTAAGGGGTACATCACATCAGAGCTGGGTGTCACTGCGTTTTTCTACAAGGATATCTGTGTCTTCTAGTTACTGAAGTGATATGATTTATGAGCTTTGGGGTGGGTTTTTTTAAGATGCTTCTTAGGCAAAGCCTGCATTTTGGCCTTAATTTCTAGATCTCTATTTTACCTGATTTATCTTTATTCCCCATATATTTCTTCTCATTCTTAACGATAAAAATTAACTCATGAAGTAACTTTTTTTTTTTTTTGTGGTGGTGTTTGTTTTCTTATAGATTTCATTTACAACTGTGATGAAAATATAATCTAGAGTTCTCACACTGTTGTTTCAAGAAACATTGGAAAGCTGAAGGAGTGCCTCACCTCTTCCTGCCTTTTTTAAATGGAATAACAAGAAGATACTCTTAGCCCAGCTGTTCTTTTCACTGGTACAAACTGTCAGGCTTCTGACAACTTCTTTGTAAAAATACCTCCTTGATCATGTAAATTCTGAATATTTGTTCTCATCTTTTTTTAAAACCAGGATTGTACAGTAATTCTTCATATTGGACATCAGTTATTAAAAAATACAGGTGAAGAAAATATGCATGTTTTAACCCAGGCTAAGTTTTAGAAGAAAACCATAAAATATATGTGCATAATTAATATTTTTGAAAAAAAAAAATTAAAGAATCAAGCTTACAAAATAACATAGATGAAAGAAACTGGAGTCTTTTTTCAGGTAGGTCATACCTCAAAAGCTGTGAAAATACACTGGAGCAGAGGAAGTCCAAGCTTGTATCCTACACTGCCAGTCATGCTGCTGAGCACTTTATCATGGACCCTTTGATGAATCATGTAAATGATGGGTTGAAAAGAAAGATTTTATTTCTTTTTTTTGGTGAGTTTTTCTTTCAACACCACAAAGGAAACAGCTAAGACTTGAAAACTTTTGTTTATGGACTATCAGTGTGAGACTGCTTTTGTAAATCTCTAAGAATGTTTTATGCAAGATCTGCTCTCATTATAATATGAAGTTTAAGAGATTTTTCTTAATTTATGTTTTAAAGTATTTCTTATCCAAGGAGGATTTTTTAGACATTATATTTTCCTCAATAAAAATGGAGTAACATTGAAAGTTTTGTGATGTCTTTTATTTAAAAGTCGAAGACTGTCAGTGATGTCAAGTCTGTGTTTGTTCTGCAGTAGCAAACTTTATAGTGTGTTAAGAGTCCTGGGACTTCCACCAAATGGAAGGGAATAATTGGAAATATTTGAGAGGAAAATCAAGTCTTGCATTAGTTTTATATTGGAGAAATATATAATAGCCAGCTTCTGCTTTTAACTATATCTTAGTATAATTCATGCTTGCTCCTGTTGATCTTTGAAAATTGAAAGCATCCAGGATGCTTGCAGATGAATTTTAAGTGGTCAGAGCTTTTCACATCTGTTGTGGAGTGGAGACAACAAAAGAAAACACTGGGAGTAATAAATCTTTACTGTGCTTGCTTTAACAAATGCTGGCACCTTTGTTTATTTTCTTCATTTCTTGAAAGGCTGCTCCTTTTTGTTCCAAGAGATTACTGGATGATATAATCATGTTTCTAAACAGAAGAAGGAAAGGTTTATTAAACCACTTGAATCCATGAGTTGTGATTAAAATAGGAAACAGATACTGAGGAAGTAAAGAAGTGTAAGGATTTCTAAATGAACGACCATGATCAGCATCATCATTCTGCAGTCACTTCTATGTGTGAAGTTTATACCCCAATATGTAATGCTTCAAGGGAGTGTGAAAGCAAAAGGAGTCAATACAAGGTGTTTATGTTCTGCTACCTTCTGCAAAAGGGTGTAAGGAAAGTCCTGCTGTGAACAGCAGTAACAGCATATTGAAGAAAATTATTTTTATTCAGGCATCCTTGCTGCATCAGGACAGCTCTGCCATTTTCAGTGTGATACCTGACTGAGCACAGGAAACTGTTCCGTTCAGATCACTTCTCTAAAATCCTACATCTAGTTCATTGCTACAGTGAGTGTGAAAGTACTTTTGTGTGGTTTTGTTGTAATGTATTATTGTGTAACTTGTATATGCTTAAGATGCAATTACATGAGCTTTGTCAAGTACACTTAATTTCAAAAAGCTCAACTATATGAGGTCAGACCTCCTAAATAAACCCCTCTGTATTAATTTGCTCTGCTGAGCTACTGCATTTGAACACAATATAGTGATAGGTGTTTTTAAAGAATCTACAGGTGACTGAAGTCCCTCTGCACTGTAGCATGTGGCAGATTAGCGTGGAATAGCACAGAGTTTGTATGGATGGGGCTGCAATATTGCTCCCAGAATGTACTCCAGACTGATGTCCTTCACTCCTTCAGGAACCTGGAATCTGAATGCCCGAAGGAGGCTGGTGAAGAAGATGAACAGTTCAGTTCGTGCCATCTGTTCCCCTAGGCATACACGGTGCCCTGCAGAAGGAAGGGAGAAGAGGTATTAAAACTCAGAAGAAGAGCTCCAAACACAATTTTTATTTTAAAAAACATTTTTATATGTTAAAAAACATATTTTATATGTTTTTTTATTGAAACATATATATTCAGGATTTATAAATACTCAGATAATGCCAATGGAAAACAACTGAAGCAAGTTAAAAAAGAAAATTTCCTACGTTGGGTTGAAGTAGTAGCCTAATTTAGTTGTCTTGTTTCATGTAAACTATTGGACATTTGGTGAGTAAAGGAGGTAAACTGCTAAGTACCTGTTCTGCAAATACAGTTTTAGGATTTACAGGCAATTTTGGCAAACGTTTTTAAAATCTGTATTTATTATATTTAATCTAACTGCTTTGTATATTGCTTAGTGTACTATTTGCTTTTTATCTGCAGCAAATGTGGAACAGTATAGTCTGTCACAGTAACATAAAAAACCCTTTAGCTGTTTTTCTAGTGTTTTTGTTGTTTAATTTTTATATTTTAATTTTCAGTAAATAATGCCGGTTTCCTGTTCTGTGCTGCTTCATCACCTCTTTATTGGAGAAGCTCATAGTTTAGAAAAGCTCTTGGAGTTAAGATTTTTATTTTCACTTTTTTTCTTCCATGTCTTTGTATTGCTGCATTTTGCATTGTAAATTAGGTACGTTGTGCATTTTAATATGTTTTTGAGAATTTATAATATTTTTTTTGGTTGCCTAATAATATTTTACTGAAAAGACTGGATTTTGATAGTTTTCTGAAGATACAAGAGAACTTTGTGCTAGACTCTTACTGTAGGTTTTGGGAAACTGAGTTTTGGTTTACTGCTTTATCACAGATTTTCTGTGTCTATTTTGACAAAACATGTTAGTTTTGTCTTTGGATTCCTCATTAGTATGTGAAAATAACTTGATTTTCTGATTTGAGGGTGGTTACCAGTATTTAATACATTAGGGACTAAGGGGCTTGAGTAGCCTCACAGTAAGAAGCATACATATACCCATGTCCTTAGCTGTTCTTATTCTCTGTTTGAATGTATAAAAAATAGAAAATACAATTTTTGTGGTTCTTACAGTAGAACACCTGCTTTAAATCTGTGTCAAACATATTTTTATAAAAGTATGGTTTAAAAATGGTACAATTTAGAAATGGTGGTTTTAATTTGCTGCAGGATGCAGCAACCAGGAATATTCAAATAATGGGACATTACCTGCTGAGAAAGGTAGGAATGCCTCTTTGTTCACAAAGTTGCCATCCAAATCTAGGAAATGATTTGGGTTGAACTTCCAAGGGGTCGCCCAGTGCTCAGAGTCATACACAACAGAGTGCAGATTTGGCAACACGAGTGTGCCCTGCAAGAAGAAGCAGAGGTGGTATTTCCCATGTATGGCTGATCCTTTATTTGTACTTCGCTCTAGTAGATTATCTGTATCCTGTACTTGTAGCCCAGTGTTAGGATGCAACTCAGCCTTTTCCTGTGCACATTCAGGCATAAAAGACCCTTGTGTCTTCTGTTTGTCATAATGTAGTATGTGTTTGCCTTTGTCTAAGTTATATTCTGTCAGGGCTGTGTCCTCATGTCTGAGTTAGAGTGGAATTCGGATTGTTTTACGCATGCCAGACTAATTGTGTCACTTTCCTGTTTTTTTTTTTGTTTTTTTTGTTTTTTTTTTTTGTACCCCTGACTAGATCTTTCAATTCCATCACATCAGTTTTATGCTTAATATATTTTAGACATTTATATCATGCCAATGTGACTGTCAGATCTCTGATTGCACTGAGCTGCTGTCATCTTAAGCATGGAGGATGTGTTTTATTAGGTATGTCTCTAGGCTGCTCCCTTCCTTGTGAAAGTTAACTGGCTTGACATTCATTAATCCTCATTTCTTCATCCTTCCTTAAAACACATGTTCTGCTTTGATGCCCAGCCATCATCCCTATTGGACTAGGGGGAAGAAAGACTTCAGTTTCCTGAAGTCTTTCTTGAACTTTTCCTAAGCTTGCCTTTGCATTTGCTGTAGACTTAGCCCTGTCTCAGAGTGCTGGGCTTTGTTTCATGTTTGGGATACTCTACTACATGCTCTCTAAACAAAGTTAGGGATTACAGAAGCTAATGTCATAGGAACACAAAACACTAGCAGCTCACAGCTTTAAGAAATAGGTATCCTCTGTACCTTTTTAATGTGAAAACCCAGCAGAGTTGTGTTCCTCACACACTGTCGAGGCACCCCGACAGAGGTGACGTTGCTGTGCCGCAGAGCCTCGTGAAGCACAGCGGTTGTGTACGGCAGCTTCTTACGGTCCTTGTAGCTGATAAGGTGGGAGGGCTCCAGAACAGAGTCTATCTCTCTTTGAACCTTTTCTGCAGAGAAATGAAAATATTTTCACTTTCTTCCACCATTTTCCAGAGGATTTCTGGACTAGGGAAAAAAAAAATAATAAAAAATTGTTGTTATATAATACTTTGGCATCTGGTTTGACTGCTGTGTTAGTTTCAGTTGATCAGGTTCTAAGTTTAAAAAACCCCAAAACATTTGAATTTGAAATTACAGGTTTAATTCCTGTTAATCTGATGTGTATTTATAAATGTGGTTTTTTTTTTAAGCTTTTCAACTTCGATGGTTAGGAAGGTAGGCTGCATATAAAATGTCTTTAGCATGTTATTCTGACTTTGTCATCCCCTTCTTGTCAGTTAAAACAATGGCTCCCTCTAATTTCTGTTAATGTTGCTCCTTAGTGAACTAGTGGGGAAAGAACACGTTTATTTCATTTATCAGACTGTCACTTTCTAGATATCACTTGACTAGATGTCACTTACTAGATGTCAACCATTCCAATTCAATGTTAAAGGTTATTTTGATGTATTGTAAGCAATAGACCTAATACTTACACATTAATGATGGTCATTACGATGTAATGTTGAACACTGTTCTCTCTGAAAACACTTTTGCTCACCTTGTATTTCTGGGTATTGTACCATATAGAGCAGGGCCCAGAGAAGAGTGGTACTTGTGGTTTCTGTCCCTCCCAGCAAAAGGTCAACCACAGTCTGAACCATATTGTCTTTATTAAACGTAGAAGTAGGGTCGTCTTTGGTCTGTAGGGTACAGTCAGAAGAAGACTGTAAAGTGGATAACTTCAGACATTTCATTGGTCATGTAGAAAGTGTCATTGTTTAATAAAAACAGAGAGCAGCCCACCCCCCAAAAAAACCAATTCTTCATTGCCAAACAAAGCTTGCATATAAAAATTCTGTAGCTGTTAGTTGAACAGCAAGTACATGTATAGACATTGAGGCCAAGGAGGGGACAGTGTGATAAACAGATAGTTACTTTTGTTATTTGAGCCAGATAGAAGTCGATGAGATCCTGTGGATCACCTGCATTCTGTCTCTCATGAGTCTGGACCTCCTTCATCACTAAGTTGTGCATGAAGTCATTGTATGCAAACACTTCCTGATGAGGTCCTGGGAGATGATGCATGAGGCGTGGGAAAGCATCATACATCTGTCATTTTAAAAAGACATTCTGGTTAGATGTAAGAATTTTTTTTATTTTTTTATTTTTTTGTGGTGGTGTGTTTTGGTTTTGGTTTTTGTTGGTTTTTGTTTTTTTTCTGAGTTGTTTTTTTGGAAATGGCTTTATTTTTACCAGGAGAGAGATTAAATACTGGGAACCACTTTCGGGGAGTCTGAGACATCTCTATCCTTGGAGACTTGAAGACTTGGCTCTATACAAGTCCCAAAACAACTTGATCTAATTCATAGAATGGCTAGGGCTAGAATTAGTCATGCTTTGACCATAGAGTTCACATGCAGAGGTCCCATCCAACATAAATGATTCTACATTTCTAAGAGCAATTATGAACCCTTCCCACTGCCCTCTAAGGTTGGACTAGATGATCTTCTAGGTCTCTTCCAGCCCATAATTTCTGTGATTCTGTGATTCTGTGTGAGTTAGCAGTGAGGATAACTTGTCAGAGAAATGTTAATAATTTGTTCATGATATGGAGGAGTCTGAATTGTTATGGTGATATTCATAGATTCATACATATTAGGGGTTGGAAGGGACCTAGAAGATCATCTAGTCCAACCCCCCTGCCTGAGCAGGAAGGTCAGTATTCAATATTGAAGGTCAGTACTCAATAATCACACTTTCTATCCTTAATAGAGAGGTTGAAGACTGAAAAGGTGTGGAAGATGTCTTGATCTCTTAGTCTTAGAAATCTTTCTTCCAGAGCAATTGGCATGTGGATCTGTGGAGGGAAAAATATTTTTTCTTTTTTTTTTTAAACATTTATTTGTATTGCGTGTATTTAGTGACTGGACTTTAGTCTCTAGGACAGACAGAGCCTTTGTTTTATTTGTGGCCTGTGATTAGGAATCTATTGGCCAGTGCAGCCTTCTCCTTCCTCATCAGATGACCAGAATGTCAACATGTAATGTAATGAATGGTAACTGGTCATGGAAGAGCAGGGAAATGATTATATTTTACTTTTTTGATGCCCATGTAATAATGCAACACATTCTTCCAAAAACGTGTGAATCAGAGTAATTGAAGGATGAATCTCACTCAAGCAGGACATTTTGTTGGAACTAGGTGAGCTTTAAGGTACCTTCCAACCTAAACCATTCTATGTTTTTTTTCAACTTTGGTTCTTACTCTGAGATACCTTTGCTTGAAAATGTCAGAGAATCTCACAGTGTTCTAGAATACCAGTGAACCAACATCCTTGTGTTGTAAGCAATAGGTAGATGTTCAGAAATTCAAAAATACCTTTTTTTATGTGATGAAATTGTCACTTGTATCTTACAGGAAATTTGTGTACATCAAGATCTGAGATTCCATGAGCTGCATGAGAACATGTTCGGAATGTGAAGACTTAGTTCTTATTAACTGTAATTCTTTATTCTGAAGACTAAATGAAAATTAAATTTTATAAGTGTTTTTTTCTTTTCAGGATATAAGATAGTAATGAGATATACAACATAAGTATTTCTTACTGCATAATGGCTCCCACAGTAATGGTATGGAAAAGTTTGGGAATAATTGTCACGGAATTTTAATTTGTTTTAACTTGTGAAGCACAAATGCACTTTAGGGAATAAGAAATAGAAAATTAGATTCTTACCCTGCCCCAGATAGTAGCTTGAAAGTAGATAACAAAATATACTGCTTTGATCAGCTTGTTGAAAGATTCATTGTCGCTGGAGAAGCGGTGACCAAAAACAACAGCACAGATTATATTTGCAATAGCATGGACAATGGAAGTGTGGGGGTCAAAAGGTTTGCCTGTGAATATAGGAGGTAAGAGTGAATATTTCTGAATAGACTAATGTGAGAAAAATGAAGCAAGTATCTCTTCTCTTTTTTTTTTTTTTTTTTTTAACATAATATTAGTATAGTGTGTGGAAGATCAGACTACATTTAGATAAATTTCACACAAGTAAATTTCAGTTTAATACAAATTAACTGGATGGATTGTGCATGCAGGCAATCTTTATTTTCACTCTGCTTTTTACTCTCGTAAAATACAGTGACTTGGTTTTGAGAAGACAAACATTAGGTCTCTTACCCTATCTGACTTGTGGTCTGTGCTATGTGAAAACACAAGTGGTTAATTGGAACACATGGCTTCAAATCTGAAGCTGATATTTTAAGTTTGGCAATTAAAATACAAAATAAATTTCCTCCTCCTCAAAACAGGAAAAAAATAATTTCAATTTCATAGTCATGTTGAAATGCCTTGTCTCCTTTAGGTTTGGCAAAATTCCCATAAAGTATATTTTACAGGATGGAGAACAGCTCCCCTTAAAAAGGGTTAAAGTGAACAGAGGCCAAATCCAGGATAAAGTTAAGTTACAATGACAAGGACAAACTGTGAAATATATACTATGGGAAATAGTGGCTTATACATCTTTGACTTAAGTCCAACATTTGTAGTCCTTCTTGGAAGGAGTAAATAAAATTATTGAGGTTTAAAATTGAGGAAGGATTGAAGTGAAGGTAGATAGTTGGTCTCTAGAGGGGCTTGGAGTTGATGTTTTGTTCATCTACATTTTAAAGCTCTGGGAATAAGCTGCTCTCAGACAAGAGAGGAGCCATTTTGCTGTGTCTAGTGCAAAGAGTTGGAAAGAGACCTTAGGCAACTTCTGTTTTCACATCAGTATGGAACGTGATGTGGGTGAGGGATTTGGCTGGTCAGAATATTTATATTTAATTGCTTTATTTTGGCATCTTGCTAAAATTCTACTGGGTTCTATTTCATCCAAATCTTAAAAAGAAGTTTTGTTGGACAACTGAATGATACATTCCTTGTGTTGGGGTTCTTTCTCTGCCAAATCTTACAGGCCTGGTGTCCTAGAATGACTTGCAGCAGGGCACAAATTATGTATTTTGTGGAGAACATAGGGTTTTTCTATATTCCTTGAATGTAAGAATTGTTACTGGGTGTCCCCAAGACTTTTGATAATAAGCATTATTTTGCTATCCGTATTTCAAAAAACAATTTCATATTGCACACTGTGCAGACAAAACATTTTTTGTGAAGAATGCAATTAAGAAGCCAGTAGAAGTTCCACTAATATGAAGAATTATCTATATTGCTTGTAAAAATGTATTGTGAAGCTTTTACTTCCTTGATCTACTACATTTCAGAAAAAGCTCTGTTATCCTAGTGAATTTACCTCTTGTGTTTGCAAAGATGTCCACAAGGTGATGGGCCTCTGCTTGAATTTGATTCTCCAAATTGTTCTTACCAAGGGACAAGCTTCTTATAATTGTCATGCCAAAGCGTCTCTGTTGCTTCCAGGTGTGTCCACTGGTCAGGAAAATGCCTGAAGAGGACAGAAACTTTTATTTCATTGCTTAGAAGGAAAGTCACTGTAGGAGACAAAATTGGTTTTAGACTAGGTTATATGTCACTAACAAAAAAGACAGCATGATTTTAGATACTGACTTTTGTTCTCTCAGGCTTTTTTTTTTTAGCTATATAGTTGCTGAACACTGAGTGGTAGTGGTTTTGAGTATGGACAGCTTTGTAGACAAAGAACAGTCTTCTGTGTTTGAGCTGATAGAGCTGAAGGGCAGCTCCTCTATGCAAATATTCCTTTGAATGTATGGGGAAGGATAAAAGTAGTATGCTTTAGAGGAGAAGCATTAGTTCTTTGCTTAATATTCTGGCTCTGCGTGGAATCTGTTTGCTAGGTAAGCCCAGTTATGTGAGGTACAGCAGTAGCTCACATATGTGCCTTGTATGTAGGAGAGCATATTGCTTCTTTACACTCATATGTCAGTATTGTAACAACTTGTACCTTTCTCACCCATCATATCCCTGTAGAATGGGGTGAGAGGTCTTCCAGAAATTTCCTCTGAGTGGGTGACAATGCCATCTCTCACTGCTTTGTATCCATTTAGTACAACCAGAGGGGTCTGTCCCATCCACAGTGTGTAGATATTTCCATAGATGTTGGTTAACTGAGGAGTTAATAGCAGTAAGTTAATAAATGTAAACCAGGGAAGGCATACACTTAAATACTAATTTTAAGAGTGTTCTGTAATTGTAACTAAGGCCATTTGCCAACAGTGTATTGAATTGCAGGTTTCAGGAGAAAAGAAAAAAAAAACCCTTCTGTTGTAATGTGCTTTGAGAACAGAGGATAATTGTATTTTACAGAAGAGATACTAAGGCCTCAGAAGACCACCTCTAAAAATTTCAGAAAAAAAAAAGTTTTCTCTGTCAGTTGAGAATCAAAGAAAAATGAATACAGGCAAAATCCCAGAGCTTTTATGTTTATTATATAAATGAACCAAAAAATAGAGCATTTTCTTTCCTCTACTGAAGAAAGCAAAGAACTAGTTTTGCTCTTTTTTTTTTTTCCCATAGCTTCCATTTGATTTTTCTTGTTCTTCTCTATTGTCTTACCTCAGATCATGCTTGTATTTTTCCTTAAAATAATTGGAATCAAGTTCCTTACATTTCTTTAATAGTTTTAATTGGCTTATAAAGGAATCATGCTTTACATTTGCATTACAGCAATACTTTTTCCTGCTTTTAGTAATAGTCTGTTTAGTGCAGAAAGAAAAATTTTTTGGACATACAAATAAGACAAGGAGACTTAGTTTAGAGTATATTTGGTCTTCTAATGGAGATGGGACCACTCATGTCCTGGACATGTTCCAGTGACATTGGTGTCAGGCAAAGACATTTCTGGTAGAGATGGTGCACAGGGCTAGATACCAACACAGAAAAAGAGACTGCAATTGCTGATGGAATGTCATTATATCGACAGAGTGTGTGATAATATTATGTATGGGTGTTACTGTATCCAAGAAGAGAAAGGAAATAACAAGGTGTAAAGTAATTGTGGCATTTACTACTCAGAAATATTTTAAATAATGCAGGGTCTTTGAATTCTTTGCAATTGGCTGATTATGTATCTGCAAAAAACTAGTTTCAAGTTTAGAGTGTTCCTATGCAATGTAAAATTTAAGTTAAAATAGATTCAGATTAATTTTCAGCAATAGCAATAAATAAATACCTTAGTGAGAGTTTCTCGACGAAGTTTGAAGTCCAGTAGCCACAAATTTCCGATGATTGGGAGGGGAACTGGTCCAGGAGGGAGCTGGGTGCGCATCCATTGCAGCTTTAGGAACTGCAAAATCAGGAGACACACTACTAGAGCTATAAAAAATGCAGCAATCCCCAACATATTGTAAAAAATATAGCTTCTCACTGGTTTTCAGTTGGGTTTGGTTTGTTGTATGTTTTCATATGACTTCCTCTGAAAATTTGCAGTTGCTTAGATGAGTTTGATTCTCCTGAAGTCAAACTCTTCCTGAAGATTGTATGTCTGCTTTAGCCACCTCTCTCTCTGCCTTACAACCTACGGTTTTCCCAAGCCGAAGCCCTTAGAAAACTGAAATATGTGGTCTCTTACAGTCAGCCAAGCCACACCTACCCTCTCTTATGACCTGTAATTGTGAACCATCTCTGTTTTCACTTAGAATTTTGTTTCCTTCTTTTGATACTGGGTCTAAATGCATATATTGAAAAGTAGCCAAGCATATTGAGTGTCTTGCATAATAGTAACACCTCATGCAATTGCCTGTAGTTAAATGTAAAAGTGCTAAGGATGCATTGCTTATTTCCTTTCTGAAATGCTGTGATTATTATATGGTTTCTTTATAGAGGGAAAAAAAACCCTACACAATACCTGTCTGTTACGGTGGTATCTCTGAGGTGAAAAAGAACTGAATTCATACAGCATAAAGCTAAATGAATGGCTTATATTACACTTGTTTTGTTTTGCTTTGTTTTTTTTAAGTATTAGGAGAATATTCCCCTGCTATCGTATTCTAGGTTATAATAATCTGTGGAACACAATCAAGAGATTATTTTTCTGTCCAGTGGATTTACAGTGTTTTCTAAATGACTTTATTTGTTTATTCTGATAAGGATTAAAATTTTGTGGTGCAATTTTGGAGGTGAAAAAATGCACAGGTTCTATTTTATCTGTGAAAAAGAACAAATAAACTGAAGAGACAGGCAAAACTTTTAATCTTCATTGATTTGTGGGCCCCATAAGCTTTCCAGGAGAGGTTTGTACCAATGTATATGAAATTTTAATTTAGGAGGCTTAATTTTCTTACATATAATTCACTGATTTGTAATCTATGGACTACAGTAGATTGCTTTAAAAAGTGTTTGCTCTCCTCCACTGGAGAGCAAAAACTGAATTTATTAGATTATGCTCTGTAAACCAGTAAACTTGCAGCCCCTTTGGTCAGTGGTGGAGCAAGTGTTGCCATCTCACTTCAGCCAGGGGGAGCTCAGCAATGGATCCAGCACCACATCTTTTCTGTATCGGTCTTGTACCATAGCTATTGGGATTAAATTACTGAGTCATGAGCCTGTGTTCTCATTACCATGATTAGTTCATTTAACACAAATCCTTCTCAGATATGCAAGGCAACTTCATTGCTAGCAAGGTCTCTTCTCTTTACAGCATGCTTTGCATCGCAGTGTTGCAGGGTATCCTGTGTAAGTCGTTTTGCTATTTCTGTACTGCCCCATCCTTCTGCTGCCTCTGCTCTTTCACCTTTCTGCAGAATAAATCTGGGTCTTGTTGGGTCAGGCTGGGCCCTACAAGTGGCTTAGTTTGAGCCTTTTGAACACTGTGGGCTGAAAGGCACCTCTGAAAGTCATCTAGTCCAAGCCATCCTCAGTGAGTAGGGACATCCTTGACTAGATCAGGTTCTCAGAGCTCCATCACTTTAACTCTTCCTGCTAGTGATAAATCATCCCAAAGTGAAACCAGATGGTGTATGTAATCCTGGAGGGTTTTCTCACTCCCAAGGGTTTCTCCAACATTTTTCCTACTGCTGAGAGTTGTGGGCATGCTGACACACGGTGAGGAAAAAATTATTTCAGAAAAGCTCAGAAGGAAGTTTACAAGGAATGGAAAAGCAAGGAAGCTGTTTTAGAATAATGTAATATTCATTATTTTAATTTTTTCAGTCTATGTGACCAGTAGCTTTTCATGTAAATCTTGCTCGCTGTACTCTGACACAAATTCTATTGCAGAAGCTCACCAGTTGAGGTGACAGATGTGGTTTGGTTGCTTTGAACAGATGAAGAAACCTTTAATGAAGTGTTTGGGACATAGGAGTGGGAAGCATATGCAACAACTGCAGAGGACAAGGAAAGAAATAATCTTTGGAAAGATATGAAGCAAACAAAGGATCATTGTGATGTGCTGGTGGTGAAAAGGGTTCCTGCTATGCCTCTGCCCAGGGTGTGTCATCTGCTATGCCATAAATATCAGGGCTTAGGGGTTTGGTTTTCTGCTGCAGAGACAGACTCAGTGTGTATTAGAAAACACCAACTCGTTCCATGCTGTTCTTGCTGCCTGGCCTGGTGTCAAGCTAAATAGAGTGGACAACTGCTAAGCAGGTTGGTTCTTTGTATGTTGGTGTTTTGTTTTTGTTTTAGTGGAGACGCTTACTTGGATTTCTTAACTTAGCTGTTACTTCCTTCATTTAATCCCCTGGTCTTTTAAGAGCTTTATAACAGGAGCTGTTAATTGGTTAGTGGTGTCAGAATTTCTTTCTGGGAAGAGAATTACACACAGTTGTTCAGGCAAGCACAGAGAGACGGAGAGTGTTGCTTAGAGCATAGAACTAGAGTGAACATGAGACTGGAAATGTGATCAAAGGAAGTTCCCATTCTGTGTTTCAGTCCAGTTCAGGTAAAGATAATTTTGTTTATGGGCATTATAAATAAATATGGCCTCCTGTTGCCTCATCTGTGTTGTTGGGACCTGAAGAATGATGAGCTGTTTATGTTGCATAGACAAAGTACTGGAATGGGACCTTCAGATTCTGTTCCTAGATCTGTTCATAGCTTGTCTGTGGCTCTTAGGAACTTGCTTTATCTCTCAGGTCCTAATCAACCCAGACATTTACTTTTCAAAAGAGCTTTGAGATTGAGTAATGAAAACCAAGATGTGGATGGTAGCTATGTGTTTCTGTTCTGTTCTCTCCCTGTCCCCTGCATTTGCTTCCCACTCCTATGGCCTGAAACCTTCATTAGGAAAGGGTTTTTGAGATAACTAGATGTCCCTGTCGTTTCCATTTGTGAGCTCTTGCAGAAGTATTTGTCAGATATGAAGGAGAAAAGCTTGCACAGAGAGGTGCAGCTTACATATAATGCAGATATTGGATCAAGAAAAACTGATTTTCCTCAAAACGACCTCCTTGCAAAAAGCTTCTCTTTAAATACCTGCCTATATCTTCATGTTCTCACTATTACTTTTTGGTGTTTTGGCCCTTAATTCAAAATTGGTGCCATTAACTGAGTTCAGTTAAAAACAGTCACTTCTGCATTACAGTGAATTGTAACATAAAATCATAGATTGCCTTGGACTGGAAGGGACCTCTAAAGGTCATCTAGTCCAACCCCCCTGCAGAGAGCAGATCAGGTTGCTCAGAGCTCCATAACTTTTAACTTTTCCTGCTAATAATAAGGTACTTAGTCATCCCAAAATGAAACTAGATAGTATATGGAGTCTTGGAGGGATTTGCCAAGGTTTTTTCACAAAGGATTGTAATTAATTTATTCATTTTCAGGCATATTTCTGAGAGTGTAGCAGGCTGAGATTGTGCATTGCTGACATGCAGGGAGAGTAGGGTAAGAACTAGAGCACTGGCTGCTAGGGAGAAAGTGATTGTTGTAAACATTTCCCATATTTTTTTTTTCTTTTGCTTGCTATTTATTTGGTTGGTTGGTTTGTGGTGCAGTACTATTAAGGTAACAAATGCAAACCTCACATGGGTGCTGTGGCAGTGTGTGTCCTGATGGTGTGGGAGCTACTAAAGTCTGGTGCCCTTTCAGCATCACTGGGTTGTGTGCTGTACAGTCTCAGCCACAGAGGAAAGGGAGAGAGACAAGCATGGGCTAAAACAGAGCACGTCAAGTCAGTTGCCCTCTTCTTGATGAAGTATTGGGAAGAAGTTACTAATGCTGTGCAGACAGTCTTATTTCTGGCACTTCCTAATATTTGTTTGCAGCTTCAGCATTCTTTTTGACAGCTTTTTGAAGCAGTGTCTAGTAGCCTAGATGTTGTAGTTGGGATGTTAGAAGTCATGGACAGAACAGGTAATGTGAGATAAGAATTGCTGAAATGGATGTTACTGTTTCTCCCTGAAAGGCAAACAATAACCCTGAGTTCTATAAAGCTGTCTGAGAAATGTTCAGCTCTTTGTGTGGTTGAGATTTGGGAAGAAGGTAACAACGCTCTTCCCATTCATGTCCTTGTTCAGGAAGCAACTTGGGCTGAAATACTGAGTTTCTGATTGCCCAGCATTGGAAAATATATAATCTGTTTTCACCAGTGGCAGAGCCCCAAACCTGAACAGCAGCTGACACAGGGCTACATTGTCAGAGACATTCAGAAAACTTGGTAACTGTATTTATTGCTTTGAGAGAGGGAGCTCATCTAGACATAATTGAAAGGAAAAGCCCAGTGTGGTGTGCAGGCATTTTTTTTATAGATGTGATCTGTGTTTAACATTATTTTTCTCCTGCCTTTCTTTTGTTACGGGATGTAACTGTCAGCAATAGCTGCAGAAATTCTGAAAAAGGTGCAGAATAGAAACCTAATAAATGTAAAGCTCAGAGGAAAATGTGAAATATTTTTGAAATATTGATGTCAATCTGATGTCAAAAGAAAATGAAAAAAGTAAATATTGAAAATTTGAAATGGTTTGAAACTATCTTGCACATATCATGTTTCAAAACTTAGAAAAATGTGACAAATTCAAAATCTTAGTGGATAGTCGGTTTTTTTCCTCCTTTTATGGCCACTTGCTTTGCAACCTACCCTCACTGGATCACCTTTGTGCAGATATCCTCTACCATATGCAGAAAGTCTCTGCCAGCAGAACATACACAATTTAAACCTATAAAGGCATTATCTGTTGGCTAATATAGTAGCTACCTGTGGGTAACATGCTACTGGGCTAAGCATGAATGCTTTCCACTGCTCTTGAGACACTGTGAGTCCATGTGCACCATACAGCTATCAAACGGGGGACTGTCAAACCCTGACATGCCTTGTCATCTGCATCTCAGTGTCACTGAGTTGTTGTCTCCCAGTTTTCTGCTTTTTAAGTATTACTCTTTTACTGTCGGTCCTTCTTCTCACCAATCTTTGAGCTGCTAGCTATTAACAATCTCAACAATTACATTTCTATTTACCTATTTTGCAGGGCTTTAGTTTATGTTATTTCTTGCACCTAATTTGAAGCTAGAAGCTCACTGATAAGATGAATGTATCAAATGAAGTTTTGCAGTTGGGGATCCTGTAATACTGAGTACTTTCATCGGTAACTTGTTTGATAGATGGAAGAGTGTGCTGATAAATTCAGAGCTGACATGAAAACAAGCACTATGAACTGGAAAAAAAAACTTGAAAAACTTATCTACTCTTTAATATGGCTAGGGATAATGTAATTGTATACTATGTTTTATTTCTAATTATATGGTTAAGAAAGAGAGTCTAAGCAGAAAAGTTGTGCAGCTAAGAACCTGGGTTTTATAGCAGATCACAAGCTTAAACATTAGTCAATATAACAGACTCATTAAATTTGTACCTAGGTGGGTTAAATGTTGTTATTATTGATAGCAACTTGACTAGTTATATTTTCATTTAGTGACTAGTTCATGCCTTGATAGAAAAAGATGTGCTACTTTAAAAATCCAAAGTATAGTGAATAAAGGGATGGTGACATTTATCTGTTATTAAAAAAAAATTAAAATAACAGAACTTTGAGAACACCCTTAAAGAGACTCAAAACTGCAGAGTACTGATAAAAGTGTCTTGTGATATATTTGGATAAGTAACATGCTGAACTGTGCATTTCAAAGGATGCCTTTGTTTCCTCTAACTATTCAGAACAGATTCATCCCTTTCATAGGAGAAAGAGATTTATTACCTGAAGACTTTAGTAGCAGGGAGGTACAGAACACAGGGAAAATGCTGTAAAATGTTTAAACTCAGAGAATCTTGTGTTTGGCTACTGAGGCAGCTACTGTTTTGCAGATGTAAATGTGGTGTTTGTGGGAAGAGGTGACCATTTCCCTCAGTATCACCTGCCATGTAGGGTGCAGTGAGGTGTGCTTGGCTGGCTTCTTCCAGATGCACTGTGCTTGCAGGCTGGCCAGGGTTTGGCTTTGGTGTGTAGACCTGAGGTGCTCAGAAAAGTGCAGCCAGGACTTTGGTGGATAGAAGAAGGTTTTGATTCTATCAGAATTTTAATAATTTTTCAAGAGAAAGTTCAGTGGTGTTTCCCAGGATGTGATGAACTTGGTGTTCTTTGCATATGAGATCTGTTGTGCTTTTTCTCAGTAGTATTAGCTCGGTTTGATTCTTCACTGGGCCATTTGCAGTATTGTTTACTGTGGAAACTCAAGATTGCAGCACTGCCTTGCTCTTGGTTCCCAACTACTCTTATACAAGGCTACTGACACTTCCTTTTGTCTCTGCCCTGAGAAAGCTGCATGGTGAGTGCTCCTGTCCTTGGCCATGGATGAAGTACCTGGCTGAGAGCTGCAGCTATGTATCTGAGCTCTTGGCATGCACATAGTCAGTGCTTCGAGTGACATGTTCCAACAAACTCATTGCTCAAAGGGGTGTTTCTGAATGAGGTGCCCGCCTTCTAGCCTCTGCTGGATCTTAAAGTGATGGTAGCTATTAACATATTGCAGCATGGGGATGTATTAAATACACTCAAGAATGGGAATGTTCCTCACTTTCTGGGATCAGAAAGCATGGTCAAAAAGGGAGGAGAAAAATTCAGAAAGCTTAAATGTGACAGGGAGGGGTTAAAAACAATATTGAGCCATTTCAACAGACATTCACAGCAGTTTTCTCAGTGCTAGAGTGGTTTTGGAGGTGTGAAATGATGATAAGCATAATTCTCCTTTCCTTGGTTTTGTTTCTTTTGGGTGCACAGTTTCTGAAATTGCAATGGACAAGTCGTGGATTTCCTCCTGGACCAACCCCATTTCCCATCATTGGAGGCTTGTGGTGGATAAACTTTAGAGCTGATCATGGGAATCTGAAAAAGGTAGGTATTTGCAGATGTCAGCCAAAGAGCTATCGAGGCAAAAACTGTAAAAACTAGTGATGGCTCTTGACAGGCTAATGTGGTAGCAGGGAGGACTTAATCCTGAGGAAAGGTGAATAATAGAAATTAATTAAGATGCCTGACTAAGTTAAGTAAGATGCTTTGCAGATTTCACTTACCTGAAAGCTAATATGTGTGCAAGTTAAGCAGAACTGAGGACAGTAATTTTGCCTCAAAAGAGACTTGGTTTTAAGAGAAACTTTTTACCTTGAAAGAAAAATGTTTCTCAGATTTCCCACCACAGTTGCATATAGAAAAATCTTCTAAATTAAGGTGTTTTGAATTAGTAAGATGTGAAAAGCACACTAGTATGTCTCCTACTATCATGGGATGGAAAGAAGAATGTATCCAATGTGCAGTCAAAACTTCAGCTCCGCTGTTTTTTATGAAGTCTAATCTGGGAATTGCTCCTTGCTGATGAGCTAAGGATGTAAATGATGGTAAAAGGAAGGAACTGATGGGAATGAAACCCATGCTAAGCATGTTAGCACAGGTCCTTTTGGTGCTCACCATTCCCTACTACTCCAAAACTTCATGAAGAATCTATGTATTAATATGTTTTTTCAAGTTGCAACGTTTCTTTAAGTCTAAGTGCAACTTGCAAGTCAGGGTGTAACTGGTTGCAGCTGGAGAATGTTTGCTTTGAAAAATGGACTTAAAAGATCTTAATGTTAAACTTTTCTGGTGGGTATGTGTTCATCACAGTGGATGGATAGTAATGTGTCTTCGCCTAGACTCAGGGAATTTGTCCTTGCTGAATAGCCAGAGGGTTTCCTGAGAGCAGTCCCCCCATCACTAGCCAAGCAGATGTGGGCTCTATACTTGGGCACCGCAGTTGACAGTAGTTCTGTGTAAGAGGGGGTGAGAACTTGCCATTGAGACTTCAAATCTGCAGTACTAGAAGAAGAGTTACAACTGGAACATGTAATTTCAAAAAGCTCTAGTTGTTGGTTGAGGCAATGAAATAATGAAGCTGAACAATGGAATCAAGAATGGGCAGGTGAACTTTCACATGACTGTATCTGTAAATGCTTGGTCAGAAGTGTTTTCCTAACTTATTATTGCCAAGGCAGCCCAAGTAAAGTTTTTAAAAGAACAACAGCTTTTATCATTCACATTGCTGTTCTCCCACAGAGAGCCCAGAACCCTGCTGTGGTAAGTACTCCCACTGAAAAGAAAACCACCATCCCTTTACTCTTTCTGAGCCCCTGAGTAATGTCCTGCTGGCAGAGAGCTGCCCATCATAGGCTTGATGTTTCTCCCATGGGTATTTTTTTTTGGCATTGATCTAACCTACAGCTGGCAAAAAAATATGGCAACATCTGTACGCTGTGGCTGGGTCACAAACCTATGGTGGTACTGTATGGATTCCAAGCTGTGAAGAATGGTCTCACCACCAACTCAGAAGATGTTTCTGGGCGACTACAGACTTATGTCTTCAACAAAATGGCAAATGGAAAAGGTAAGATGTTCCTATATTTGGAAGGCTTCATCTTTGACTTTGTTTCATGTTTTCCTTACTGATGAGCTTTTAGTTCTCATTTCACCCCTTTGGTCTGCTCAGGGTCAATGATACAGTTCTGCAGCACTACTCTTGTCTCTGAAGTCCCACTGTCACACATGTATTTCAGAATCTCATCAGAGCAGCAATGTTTGTACCTAACTATGTCTTGATGTCAATTCATAGTGTTGTCTACATCTGTGTCTTCATTTGAAATAATCTGGAGCTTGCAGCCACCTCTGCAAGCTGAGGCTAAAGTAATTCTTTATGCTCCCAGTTGTTTGTTTATGGCAAAGGCTGCTGCAAGAAAAGCATGTACAGAACTGTTGAACAAGGTCTAGCCTTTTGGGAAGTCTGGAGTCACAGGAAGGTCACTGGAGCATTAAATCCATTAGGCAGACTGTGGGTGGAACACATCCTTGTTCAGAGCTTTGTACAGTGCCATCATTTGCATCAGATGCTGATGAATTATGGTGGATAGAGAATAAAGAGGTGCTGCATTTAATATAGAAATGCTTGAACTTGTTTCTACCAGCCTCTTATGGAGAGTGTATAGAGCAGATGCCTTTATCCTCAGTCAGGACTTGTTGCACATGCCTTATTTTATAACACTAGCTCACATAAGTAGAGAAAAACATCTTTGAGGAACAGAGATTATTAAGTCTAGGGCCATTTCAGTACATTTGGAAAGGTCTTCGTTGTCACCTTTTATTTGGGTGATATGGAGTAAAGTAGCTGGGCTATGACAAGCTGCTCTTGCACTCGCAATTTGCATCAGGAATGGCTTTGGCAAGCAGCTGCTGCACAGCTGCAAGTCTGCAACACAAATTCCTGTTGTACTGGATTGTTTTCTGCTATTCCAGGCTCCCAGGACAAGAGAAAGATGAGGAGAGAGTTATTCCAGACTGTGGTCAAGCAGCTGTCTTGGGCTTTGCCAGGGGAGGCATGGCCTGGACTGGGGGAGGGAAGTGCTTCCTTAACATGTGGATGAAATGGTTTTTGCTGGGCTGTCTGCTAGAATACAGGCTCACATCACAGGGGCCTGGGTTCCCTTCCTGCCCCACAATGATCCTAGGAAGCCTGCTTCTTCCTACTCTGGTTCTTGGCCTGGCTCCAGTTTCTTCCGAGGAGAGACCGGGATAGGAGTTTAATATCTAGTGTAAACAGCCTGGTAAAAGCAGGGTCCCCTAAAATCTAGAGACTGTGCAGTACAAGACAAACTGTGCTCAGAAACAGTTCATCAACTCTAGCCATTAAAGAGTTCTTCTTTTTTTGAAGCACTACCAACAGGGAGATACAATGATCTCCAGAAGGCTTGCATAAGGTTAAGAAGCACAAGCTTAGGAAATGCCCAAACCTCCCTAATGAGCTTCACAGTAGTCTCTGCTGGCTCTGAGTAGCCTGGTGAGGAATGCTGTCATATTCTTAGGCAGTAGAAACCTGAACTTACTGTTTGTCAAGCAAATCTGTCTTTGCCACTCCTGCAGAGTTGACATGTGGCAACATCTGCAAGAACACTACATCCATATGGGACTCTGGCAAGCATAGGTTACGAGTAAGTATGAATTGTTATTAGAAGACTGTACAAGGTAATAAATCAGATGTTGTAAGAGCCTGCATGAGATGGGATGTAAGGCTTTCAATGTGAGTGTTTGTACTCATTTCTGCTCAAAACATGGACAAAAAGAGGAAAACACCACCCCACACTGTCCTTGTAACTTGTAGCAGGCTGTTGGGTGGGGTTTCCAATAATGATCACTGTTACCCTGTGCTTTGGAAGGAATAGGACAGGTTTTGGATGGCAGGTATGTGAGTTCTGAGATCTGAGTGGGCTATTTGCAGGAGTGGGAATACATCAACCTAGTGGCTTTCTTTTTGAGTGGCAGCATGATGAGAAGATGACTCTTAGTGTGCATATCATTTACTATTCTGTGAACATTAACATGACATAAAATTGATTATTGATGGCTGAAGGTATCCTGGTCTCAAGTGGTCTCATTTGGAAACATCAGAGACATTTTGGAGTTGGAGCTCTCCGAAAACTGGGAATGGGGAATAAAGGAATGGAGCGTGGAATACAAACTGAAGCCCAATATCTGGTTGAGTTCTTCAGACACAAAAATGGTATGGCCATGGACAAGGTGCTTGGGAACTGCTTTTGGGCTTTTGATGTAGTGCATGGTCTGCCTGACTCTAAGACTGTTTTGGTCCATTAAAGAATGGGTTTGGAGCACAGCTTAGAGTGCAATCAAAACTCTCAGTGCAGTCATACCTGGAAGGTAAAGACTGGAGGCCTTCCTCTCCTAATTTTTGAATGAGATTTATCTTTTGTTGTGTTTGACAGTCACTTTTGGGTGTTTTGGTGTAACAGTCTAAAAGGCAAGACATCTGTTATAAAATATAATTGTGGTCTTGCTTCCTAAACAGCAAAGGAGATGAAGGAAGTTCTTTGGAGATGAATGATTCTCTCTGTCTGCAGGAAGAGCTGTCGACCCTTCCTTCGCCCTTGTCCATGCTGTCTCCAGTGTCATCTGCTCTGTGGTATTTGGGCACCGTTTCTCCCGAGAGGACCAAACTTTCCGCCAGCTGATTGAAGCATTCAGTTGTATGGTGGCTTTTGGGAACAGCTATTTTTACTATGTAAGAAAATGATTTATGATTTAGATAAAATGCATATTATTTGATTATTGAACACATTATTTATTGCACTATTATGTGATACTATATTAATATAGTTATTGCATATTTAATACATGTTTAAAGGCTGATAAAAATTCTGAGTAGGAATATGAAGTGGACCTGCAGTGGTTTGGGTTTGACATCAGTCACCTATTATATTAATATTATATTAATAATCTTTCTCAGCAAAGGTGATGTACTTGGGATGCTGAAAT
>JANHGL010009507.1:41825-95754 GCA_024611195.1 Ceyx melanurus | reverse complement strand
TGCCTGAGCAGGATCATCTAGACCAAGTCTCTCAGGAACAGATCCAGGCGGGTCTTAAGTGTCTCCAGAGATGCAGAAAAGGCAGCTCTTACAGAGGGTTTCTTTTTCATTCTAGAGCACCCATGCTGTGCCCCCAAGTGCTCAGTAGTGAGCAGAGCAAAGAAGAGGAGGGAGAAGGCTGGTCTGATCCTGGGGAGAGTCCTCTGCTCTCAGCAAGGACTGGCATGAATCCAGGGTACTGGAGAATGTCACCTGACAAGAAATGGGAGGTGCTGGCCCTCTTCAAGGGTCAAGTTTTGTTTTCATGCTTCTGCTGCCCTATTTCTCTTTTTCTGTTGATGTTCACCCCTCTCAGATGGTATCTAAAAAGATATGCTTTCCTAGTATCACTCCTCAGGGCAGGGTGGCAGGCAGGAGACATAGGGAAGTTGTTCTGAACCCCGTTATTAGCCTGGGACGGTGAGCTCCCACTCTGAACTGCCTCTAGCACTTGCGTGCCAGATAACCTCAGCAGTTGTGTGATTTATGGGTGGCAAGTGGAGAATAATCCTGTAACTGAATTTGGGGCATAGTACATAAGGAATGGGGTGCAGACAAGCTGCCATGAGGCTGGTAGAGCACAGGCCACATCATGTTTCCATTCAAAAGCAGAAGACAGATTCTTTCTTTGAGAGCTGAAAGGAATGGGGGAGAAGAGAACGGTCCAGCAGCTGTTCTGGGGAGAGGGAAAGGAGGAGGATTCACTGGAAGAAGGATACCTTCCTGTCAGCCAGCTCTGACCCCTGCCTTCCCAGGCTTTCAATTCTCATTCTTGGAAACTGACACATACCAGGCTTCTCTCTTCCCTCTCCTCCAACACTGTCTTGTATGAAGAAGAAAGCAAGTTGTATCTCCTTTAGCATCTCCTCCCAGAGACATGGCATAGCTTTTTGGCAGCTGCCTTTCTAAATGCATCAGTTAATGTCTAGGCTGTGGGGTGCAATAACCAAGACATGGCTAATATGTGTGGAAGAGGCAGAGCGAGTCTGAAGAGTCAGCGTAGATGCAGAGTGGGCAGCTGGCATTGCTCAGAAGGGAAGGAGGGCAGAGGGGGCTGCAAGTGGGCAAGGCAGGTGAGCCTCAAGTCCCATGGAGATTTTCACATCCCTTGGCTCAGACATCTAGGTGTCTTTCTAGAGGGCCACATGCTCCTGTCTAAACTACATGAGCTAGCCTAAGCTAGTGATGTTCCTGAAGCAGTGCCAAAGCCATATTGATCAAAATGCTGCTCTCTGCAGAGGCATAGGCTCTGCCTCCATAAAGGAAAAGTAATCCACAGCTCCCTAATGAAATTGCTCAGTTGCATGAGAGTGCTTGTACAAGAAGCCCATAAAGCCTGTTGTATTTCACCTTTACTCCTGCTGCAGGCAATACAGTGGGCATAAGCTCAGAGGCAGCTGGAGAGGGTGAAGAAATTTTGCTTTCTATGTGGTCATGAAGAATCTTGCAGTCCTACTTATGTGTGCAGCTGAATAAGGAGTGTGTGGACATTTAGGTGTTACGCCATTCTAACCATCAAACTCTAGTTACCCAATGACATATTGGGGTAATTTTTGATTTATGTGCTCAAGGTAAAAAATTAAAAGGTCCGTTCACCTCTGAAAGAATTTACATTTTAAGCCATGAGGAAAAAAATTATTAAAAGAACAGCAGAAAACATCAGAACTGAACAACAATATGAGGTAAGTGAAGGAGCAATAGATAGGGTTAATGCATGTGATGGATACTGATGAGCCTGAACTTTTCAGTAATCCCAGTGGCCTTGGGTGTGTAGTCAATCCTCAGAAGAATTTTGTTTTGTTTTGATTTCTCTGGTCTTGCGAGATGCTTTTTATGAAAGCAGTATTGTGGGGAGGGATTTTTGTTACAGCAATTGTCATGGCACAAGGAGTCATATAATTATCCTGCACTTTTTATCCCTTGAAGAGCCAACGATTTATATCTCTAGTGATGTAACATGCTTAAAAAAACTTTATTCTCTGGGATGGAAAAGTAAAGTGATAAAGAGGGAAGGACTGAGAGACACAGAAGCTTCAACATCTTTTTTTTTTTTCTTTTTCTTTTTGGGGCGGTACCAGCAAAGCAAGATAAAGTGAGTCTATCCTCTATCCATATAGCAATTTTTCAGAGACAACGTAGCCTTGTAAATCAGAAGTGAGATGTTAATGGGAAGTGTGCTGCTGGTATTTCTTGTGGTGTCTCTGCTACTCATGCAGTTTCTGAAATTGCAATGGATGCGAAGACAATATCCTCCTGGACCAACTCCATACCCCTTCTTTGGAAATCTGCTGCAGATGAACTTCAGAATTCATCATGAACTCCTTAAAAAAGTATGTATTTTGAGGTAATGTATTAATGGACTCATAGGCTGTTTGAAAAGTAAATGGGAGTATTTAACATGGTCTTATTTTCTATGCTAGAGAGTTATTTATTCTAAATTGTTTAAATGTGAAGGTAGGTGGGGATCATTAAAATATCTTCTTCTTGGTATGAAAATTTCCATCTTACTATGAAATATGTCATTAAAAGCTTATATGTATGTGACCAAAACAATAATGATGATAATATTCCTGTCAAACATTTTAAAGCAAAGTCTAATTCTAGGCAGTCCTTTACATGGCTGTGTTATGACTGTTCTTGCACTGGCAGTTTCTAAATATTCCTTGAAATAGATACTGATTGTGTATGTTTCCAGTACAGAAAGGAACTTTGGGATTTTTTTATACTTATTCAATGGACTTTTCAAAAGATCTTAGAATAACTTCTTTTCTGACATAGAATTTGGTTGGGTTTTCACAAGACTTCAGTCTGCTGAAAGGAGATTGAGCTTTTAAGTAGCTGAATTAATTCATTGTGTATCTACTCTCAAACTGTTTTCAAAAGTCCAGTTGTAATGCACAGCTCTTCTAGAATTTGAATCCTAGTGTTTCATATTCCTCATACACATATATAAAATATTTAGCATTTAACTAAGTAATAGCACCTCACTTTCACTCTTCTCAACCAACCTTTGTTTTCCCTTGTTCTTCCTCATCCTGCCAGTTCTTTTCTCTTGAGTTGCATATTTCAAGGCTAAGTAGTTTGAATTCATAACATAAAATTATAGACAGTGCATGTCTGTTGTGGGGTTTTTTTTTTGTTGTTTCTAACCTCCCAAATCTACAGAGTAGAATTACTCAGCCCCAGATTTCAAAAGCTGTGAATTAGTTCTTTCAAAAATTAAATAAGACACAAATATGCAAGAGCATGTGTGTGAATTTGACTCAATGTGGCAAATTTTGTCTCTCTTTTTTTGTTTCCAGGCAGAAAAATTTTGTACTCTTCTAGTCCTGCAGTTCTTGGTATATTCTGGCAACTCCCAACTCTTCTCAGCCCACTCTGCCTCAGACTGGCTACTTTGATCTACTAACTGTTGCACTTCCCTTAACCTTTTACTTTCCTAGCTCCGGATTCCTCATCCAGGAAAAGGACTGTCCTACCTACTTCCAGTGATGTCTCTGTGCATGGCATTAATGGGGACAAGCTATCACAGCTGAGATAGAAAGGAGAGGGTGATTCCTGCTCGACCCATTTCCTCATCTGTGCTTGCTACAATTAATACACAAAGGGGAATCTGTAGATGGCTCCTGTAAATCTCATGCACTAATGAGCTTTCTTCTTACAAACATCTCAGAATTCATCTGCAATGAGTTTGAATGATAAGACAAAAATATCACAGCCATTGGCAATGTTGGCTGTCTGACATTTTTAGGAACATCTTCATCTTTAGTAAATGAGACATCAGATTTAATACAGCTTGAAGGCAGGCTTCTATGTAAGAACAGATTTGATGCTCTTTTCTCAGTCACACCTGGGACATCTGTGAAGGAAAAACATCTGGTTCATCTTGTTTGATTTAAACATGCTGGTTCTCACCCATGTTGTTCTGATACTGCTTTATTTTACAGATGGCCAAAATTCATGGTAATATCTTCACCTTATGGGCTTCAAACACTCCCGTAGTTGTCCTGCAAGGTTTTCAGGCAGTGAAGGAAGGTCTGACTGTCCATGCTGAAGATGTTGCTGGAAGGCCAAAGAGTTGTATGTTTGAAATTTTGACTCATGGAAACGGTAACTTTTATTTTCACAAATTCTTTTCATGTCTTATAATTCTGTTTTTGGAAGCTGATTTAGAACCTTTAAGTCCTTAATTTACAGTGGAAAATAAATGTTAGTACTTTCATGAATTTTTATGAAACATCTATTTTTCTTCTTACTTTTATTCTGTCAGAACAATAATGGCAGTTTATAGCTACTATAAGAGTTTCTATACAGGAGATAGGTGGCTAAACTAGAAGGGGAAAGAGAAAGGAAAGGAAGAAGAAGAATGCTGCTAGACTCTTGGCAACAATTTGCAAAAATAAGTATGAAAGAGAAGCTTCTTTGATGTATTAACTGTATCAATGGATGAATTTACAAAACATTAACAGCATTAGTCTATTATGTTCCTAGGTGTTATATTCTCTAATGGTCATCTCTGGAAGCAACAGAGGCGTTTTGGACTTGCAACAATGAGGAAAATGGGAGTGGGGAAGAGAGACCAAGAGTATCAACTACAGGAGGAGGCCTGTTACCTGGTGGAATACTTAAGGGAAACAAATGGTATGTGACTCAATATTTAGTCTCTTCTCTCATATCAGATGTTGCTGAAAAAATGAGCCATCTGTAGCTTTTGAAACTGATAACAAAAATGGATTTCAGGTGTACATACAAAGACAAATCTCAAAAGTCTGTATCACGTGATCTGCAGGAGACGTTTCCTTGCAGAAATGCTACATGTGAAACACTACAGAATGAAGAACTAAGACTCCATGGTCCCTGTCTGTTACTCTTATTACTTTTTATTTTTACATTACTCATGGTTACAGAGTCAGGGTAACATCAAACAGTAACAAAATAAGTGTCACAACACCCTTTATCTCTCTGCAGAAACAAGGAACAAAAAGTTAAAAGCTTTGACCACAGCTGCACAACCCTATGGCTCTGCTCTGGCAAGTGCAGTGGAGAAAACTCACCTCACCTAGCTCATAGTAACCTCTTCATTAGGAGAGGAAGCTTGTTCAGATTGTGCCGCTGACTACCAGGGTGAAGCTATAGTTTTGTTTAGGTATTCTGCTACTCAAGTGTAAAGGGTGTAAGCAAAGAATAAAAGATGGTTGTCTTTTCAGTTAGCTGCTTATTCAGACAATGAATAGGTCAACTGACCTTTTTGTACCCTGGTTATTGCCAAACATGAGTTCTACTGATGCCAAAGTTCTGTGAAACGTGGGTATTTTTATAACTACTACTAATTCCATTCCCACCAGCAGTCTTGCTTTTTTTCTAATGAACTGCATTATCTCTGCTTTCAGTAGGAGAAGCAGGAACTGTAGATGGTAATGGTGAATTCTGTTTGCTGTGTTTACAGGAAAACCTCTGGACCCCACACTGCCTGTTGTTCATACTGTCTCAAATGTGATTTCTTCTGTGATTTTAGGACATCGCTTCTCTAAAGATGATGAAAATTTTCACCGCTTGATTGAATCCTTTGATATTATAACAGCATTTGGGAATAGCATCTCCTTTTTTGTGAGGAAAATTATTCTTGTTTTATTTGTTTGTTTATCTAGATAGACAGTTTAAAAAAAAAACTTGCTTTGTTACTGTTATAACAAAAATTAATCCTAGTGCACCTGGGATTGCTGGAGTACACATCAGAACAGCTCTTCCAAATGCTTAGTTCAAAACCTGTTTCTATTTCTTAGCACATCATAGCACAGACGTATGCTGGTGGACAGGAATGGAAACAGAGGCTTGCTATATCTTTGGGAGCTGAACAAAGTATTTTCTTGAAAAAGCTCTGCCTGTACAACTTCCAGTGTTTGAAGCTCTAATTGAAGCTCTGTAGTAAAATATAGGTAAAAATATCTGAAAAGCTCTGAAATGGTTTAATGGTCATGATAATGTTGGGTAGATGGTTGGACTTGATTTTAGAGGTCTTTTCCAACCTTAATGATTCCATGATACTACAATTGCTTAATGGTAGCTTATTCCTACGTGTTTTGGCAGCAACACCTGTACCTCCTCTGCAGGTCCTTATTAGGTTTCACTAGCACACTAAGGCTGAAGTCACTCTTCATTAGCTGTTGGATGATATTAGTCTCTGTGCAAAGCAGCAGCTCCTAACCCCACATCTGGTCTGCTGGACAGAAAAAATTGCTACTTTGCTTCTGTGTCAAGGTGTGACTGCAGCTGCAAAAGCAGTGGAACAGTTTGCCTCAAGAAACAACAGTTTTATTCCTAACCATTTATGAACGGGACCCAATACACTGTATAGAGTCAAGAGTTCACTTTACCAATGTGCAATGCAGCCTGCTGCTGCAGAACTAGTGGGGGTTAACCTGGCTTTATCTTACATGATTTTCCACCAATTATTACTAACAGGAAACTGCTGTAATCAAGGTTCTAGAGAATCTGAGGAGTAATTTTATACTTTTGGTAAAAAAACAACCAAACAAACAACCCTGACCTTAAAAATTAAAGCTACTTAGGATTTTTTTTTCCCCAGAGATAGCAGGTGGAAATATTCCTGAACTATCTTCTAATCAGGGTAAACTGATCATTTATTTCTAAACTTTTGTCATTAGGTATTTGTATAAGCTGTTCTTAAAAACTCTTAATAGTGTGTCCACAAATACCAGAAACATCCTAGACCAATATTTCGTTCAGTCCTGCTCTCTCTGCATAGTAGTGTACAATCCTTTTATGGAGGTCTGTACTAATCTATTTTCCTGGTAAGTGAACATGCAGTTTTAAGCAAAATTATACAGTAGGACCAAGAAGAAATGCAAGCCAGGAATCTGAGCAGGTCTGTGGGAAGAGAAATCTTTGTAATGCAGGTGCCATTTAAATAGGTGAGCCCAAGAGCTGTGACGTAACGCATAATTTAAACTGCAGAAATTCTGTAAACTGGAAGGACATGGTGCAGTCTGTAAAAGGGGGAAAAAAAGAAAGGGAAAGGAAGAGGAGGAATGGGATTAATGTGAAAAGTGTTTATTTTCTGGTGAGATTTAGTTTGATAATGGTATAACACTTAACATTGCACTTGCAAGAATGTGAACAGGTAAGAGCAATGAATAAGTAGTAGGGAGTCCACATGGTTTAATATTTATACTTCATCAAGTTGTTTTGCACATACCACACAGATGTGGTATGTTTGCTACTTATCTACAAGAAGGTGTATCTGAGTAAAATTCCCAGGTATTTTAGACCCTTTGGTAAGAAAATAAGCCTGGTTTGGGGTATTTCTATTTTCAGTTGGCAGATTTGCAAGGAAAACAGCCTGGATCTGGTTTTGTAGTGATGAGAGAGAAGTGATAAGCATGTTGGATAAACTGAGGATGCACCATGTTTTACAAGGTCCTTGTAACTGAAGGTTCAGCACAGCAAAGGCCAGGAGTACAGATGAACTTCATTTATTCTTTATACATCACAATGGAGAATTTATTGCATCAAACTAAGAGAAATTCTGTGTGAGGTAAAAATGGGTTTAAGAAAGGCCTTAAGAATGGTGGAATAGGCACTGTCTCTTCAATGTAATGATGTAAATGCAATCATCAGAGTCTTTCATATGCTTTTTCCTCTACCCAAAAGCCTGTGTTAGGATTCAAAATTAGTTTGATAATATCAGTAATACCACATAATTAAAATATCTCTTTTATAGATACATGACATGTTTCCCTGGCTTGCAAGTAATTTCCTAGCATCATTTAAACAGACCAGGTCCAGCATAAATTTTGTGAACTCCCTATTAGCAAAAGAACTTCAAAGACACAAAGAAAAAAGAAAAACAGATGAAAATCAAGATTTTATTGATTACTATTTGGATGAGATAGATAAGGTGAGTGTCTCTGAAGTCTTCATATGCTCCACTAACAACAAGGGATTTTAAGTGCTTTTTAAAATTATAATGATGTTTAGAAGTATACAATTTCTCCATAGGAAAACTTATAGGTAGATGAATTAAAAAAAAAAAAAGCTGACAGTAAGAGATGGCAAGAGGATGAAGTAATAATGCAAGTAGATTTACAGGTAGATTATTATAACCACAATAATAACACATCTGTATATGGTTAAGGTACAACTAGAAATGACTGTAACAGTGGGATCTGCAGCAGGAGCAGAAAGCAATGGACAATGATTAACTTTGTCATGGCTAAAGAACAAAATGTGTATCTCGATAGGACAACTTCACAAATGTACTGGAGAATACTAGAAAATGTCTTCATACTGTTTAGAAATTTTTATTTTCTAGCCCTTTTAAATTATTTTTCCCCTTTTAGATAGTATCAGCAAATATTCCTGTGATGAAATGTTGTTTGCTTCTTTTTTTGTGAGCCATAACTTGATTAATTTCCAATTAATATCTGCAGACTAAGGGAGATGCTGATTCTACTTATGATGAAGAAAACTTGATCCAGATTGTTTTTGACCTCTTTATGGCAGGTATAGAAACTACAGCCACCACTTTACGTTGGGCATTGCTCTATATGGTGGTTTATCCTGATATTCAAGGTAAGAACACCCAGTTTTGCAACTTTGTAGAATTTATACATGTTCAAGTAGTAGTAGAGCTTGTTTAAAGAACAGTAGAGGGACTAATTATTAGGAAATGAATCACATGAACTCCATTTATTTGCTTCTTGCTGTATCCTTTCTAACATACAAGACAGTCATTTTAGGTTTCATTTCAAAAATCTATACAGATTGCAGGGTGTGATTACACAGAATCACAGTATGTTAGGGGTTGGAAGGGACCCAGAAGATCATCTAGTCCAACCCCTCTGCCTGAGCAGGATCACCTAGACTAAGTCACACAGGAACAGATCCAGGCGGGTCTTAAGTGTCTCCAGAGAAGGAGACTCCACAGCCTCCTGGGCAGCCCGTTCCAGAGCTCTGTCACCATTACTGTGAAAAATATTTTCCTTGTGTTTACCCTAAACCTCTTTTGCTCCAACTTGCACCCATTGCCTCTTGTGCTGTCATTGGATGACATTGAGAAGGGTCTGGCTCCATCCTCCCTACACTCACCTCTAATATATTGATAGACATTGATGAGGTCCCCCCTCAGTCTCCTCTTCTCCAGGCTAAAGAGCCCCAGCTCTCTCAGCCTCTCCTCATAAGGGAGATGTCTTATAGTTATTAAGCAGCATAACACAGCTGTGAAAACAGTAAGTTAAATATGTTTTATCTGTTTTAAGAAAAGTGCCTTCTCATTTTGCAGTTGAGTTAGGGACAAGGTTACCAAAGACAATGTGCTCCCATAAAGGGCAGAAAAAAATAAGTAATTAACTGTTGTCTTTATTGGGGAAGTAATGTGGACCTTCTGTGTTAGCAAACAGCTGGTTTTCCAAACAGTCTCAGTTCTGTAGTATGGAATTAGGATGATTCCATACCCTGTTTCACCTTGGATTGGAAGGGCAAAAGTATTACTTCTGCTGGCTTCTGATTGGGTCTGCAAAGATAATGGGAAAAGGAAGAGCCTCTATTGAGTTTATTCATCAGATCAGGTGGAGGAATCTAATCCTGGATGAGAAAAATTGCACCCTTGCCCCTGCATTGACAATAATGATTAGACTTCCGCTGATGACAAGGTAGAGTCTTCAGGTCATCCTTTCCAAGCCATGGCTGCCACTCATTGATGTGCTTCTGGCCTCTTCACAGCAGAAATAGTTTCAGTACAGTGGGAAGTTGCTAATAAGTGTGAAGATTCCATGAAGCTTAAAACTTCAAACATAGATATTTACATATAAATAGAATTTTTTTTAAGATTTGGGTGAGTAGCTTGAAACTGTATGCTTTTAATAATGGCACTCAGAAGAAATATATAGAATTGCAAGGTAAAATAAGTGTAAAGGAAGAGTCAGAGTGTTCAGGATAGAAAGGATTAATGGGTATGTGAATCACTTCAAGGACTACATATTTGGAAGTCTAAGCTGGGTGCCAGATGAAGCAGTAAGCTGGCAAGAAGTAAACAGTGGAAGTGGTAAGGAGAAAGGATCTCCAGTTATTGTTACATAAGAGCTCTTCAGAAGACCTAAAATTTGAGATGGGATTGCACATACTGAATTTTCACAACATGATCTTTCACCCTCTCAGTATATATTGAGAGTCTTAAGTTTCCTTATGCATAAGGTCAATCTAATTACAGTGATAAAGGCTGTAGTATTAATTAGATCACACCAGCTCAGAAATTAATCAGAAATCACCATTTCAGCTCAGATTGCAAGTAAAAAAAAAAAAAAAAATCCTTGAGAAAAATTAATTTGTGGAAGTGCCTTCCAAGGCAGGTAATTACAGACTAGTAATTAGGCCATCTGTAGATGACAAGCAAAATCTGTGTGGTTCTGAGTGAACAATCCTTCATAAGTTACTGAACTGGAGTCTTAATAATATTTCATTTTCTAATTGATTCCCTGCCTCTAAAAAAAATATTAATAAAAGTAAATTTCTAAATTAACCTCAGAGCAATACATATAATAGGAACCTAAATATTCTCATAGAAGGACTTTGCTACCATTATTTTTAAAGTATTACATGAGTATGCAACCTGTAAAGAACGTCAGGGTCAAATTCTATTCAGGCCATCTCTATGGGAATTTGAAGAAATTATTATTTTATAAAATACTTTTTTTTTTTTTTAATGCTATTATTACTGTAAAAAACTTTAAGAAAAATTTATGAGTTTAGAGTTTATAGATTGTTTGGTATATATTTAATGCTGAATATTCCTCCTTAGAGAAAGTCCAGAAGGAGCTGGATGCTGTTCTGGGTAGTTCTCATTTGATTTGCTACGAGGACAGGAAGAAGCTGCCCTATACAAATGCTGTGATTCACGAGATCCAGCGGTACAGCAGCGTCATCCTAATTGCAGTTCCCAGACAGAGCGTGAAGGACACAGAGCTGCTGGGATTTCCTGTCCCAAAGGTACAGATATGCTGCATATTTGAATAGCTGCTGTCTGTGGCCCAGGTGAACCTCATGAGGTTCAACAAGAGCTCCTGCACCTGGGCTGGAACAATCCCCACTATCAATACAGGCTTGGGGATAAGGTGATTGAGAGCGGCCCTGCAGAAAAGGACTTGGGGTGCTGATAGATGAGAAGCTGGACTTGAGCAGCCAGTGTGTGCTTACAGCCCAGAAGGACAATTGCAACCTGGGCAGCATCAGGAGTAGTGTGGCCAACAGATGGAGACAGATGATTCTGCCCCTCTACTCTGCTCTGGTCAGACCTCACCTGGAGTACTGCATCCTGCTCTGGAGCCCTCAGCACAGAAAGGACATGGACCTGATGGAGTGGGTCCAGAGGAGGGCCACGAAGATGATCAGGGGGTTGGAATCCTATACTACAAGGACAGGCTGAGGGAGCTGGGATTGTTCAGGCTGGAGAAGGCTTTGGGGAGACTTTATAGCCACCTGACAGTACCTGAAGGGAGCTTATAAAAAGACTGAAGAGGGCCTGTTTACAAAGGCCTGTAGTGAAAGGACAAGGGGCAATGGTTTTAAATGAGAAAAGAGTGGATTTAGATTAGAAATAAGGAAGAAGTTCTTTACCACGAGAGTGGTGGAGCACTGGAACAGGTTGCCCAGGGAGTTGGTTGAGGCCTCATCCCTGGAGACACTCAAGGTGGGGCTTCACAAGTCTCTGAGCAACCTGCTCTAGTTGAAGATGTCCCTGCTCTCAGCAGGGGTGTTGGCCTAAATGACCTCTAGAGGTCCCTTTCAATCCAGACATTTCTATGATTGTATGTAACCAAGTTAAAAACCGATTTAGCCTAACTTCTGAACCAAAGCCACCTCAGCAGTGTTTCCCAACACCCTCTGCTTTTTTAGTCTCTTGATTTATTTGCTCATTTAGTTGAAAAGCAGCTGTGAGTGAGAGCTGCTGATATCAGGAGGTCTTTGTTGCATTAGATTAATTTAGAAAAGCTTTGGAGGGTTTTCCCAGTTGGGGACATGAACCCTTTTGTCTTGTTGGTTCTAACAGTGCCCCTAAGCTGTGACTGTTTCTTAAGGCTTTGCCTTTTGCAAGGAAACATGCAGTTGTCCTAAGGATTAGTAGGTTCCTAGATCATTACTTCTGTTGACAGAAAGCTTGTGAATGGTAAATGGAAATAAATCAATCCCATCAATCTCAGGTCAAAAACTGCTTATCTGCTGGTGAACAGAAGCCATTCAAAATAGAAAAAAAGCTTTTACTGAAACACTTGCCTATTTGAAATTATTTTCATATCACAACATCTTGCAAAAGTTATAATGAAACTAAAGCATTTTAAAGATTTGTAACTGAAAGTTACCTTAGGGCTGGTTTCTAAATATCCTTGTGTTGCTTCTTTCCATGTAGTTTCATTTTCATTCCTTTTTTTTCTGGATCTGCTCAAAACAATTCTATCATTGCATGATGTATTGAGTAACAAAAGGGAAACTTGAACTGATACTTAGGGTTTTCTGTAACTCAAGAGCTCAGTAAGTAATAAAAATACTTAATAACATAGGAAAAATGAAAGCAATTCATTTTAATAATATGAATATTTAAAAATCCTAGATATTTATTTTACTGAACCTGTTGGCAGCAAATTGTAAAGGAAAGGAAGTTGCTGCATTCTCAAAGTTTAGACTTATGAAATGTTTTAAAGCTTAATCTCAGTTTCAAAAAAAAAAAATATTTTAAATTAGGACCTTAAATTTTTTGTTCCTTTATCATTATTTGATTATCTGATTAATATGAACAATAAGAGAGAACTGAAGACACTGCTCCTTTTTTTTCAGAACACCATCATTTTAGTAAATATTGACTCTGTTATGTTTGATCCTGAAAAATGGGAGACACCTGATCAGTTCAACCCAGGCCATTTTCTGGATGAAGATGGAAACTTCATAAACAGAGAAGCATTCTTACCTTTTTCAGTAGGTATGTGCTGGGGCTTAGTTACTCTTGTGATAACAACTTAAGATTAATTCAGTCACCAACATAATGGGAAAGGCATCTATCTACAAATAGGTATATAAACATATTCCATTCCAAAAAAGGTCTTCAGGAAGAGAGAACTGTATGTGGAAAAGATCAGAAGAAAAGGAATGTCACATAGAAAAGTTATCCTGGAGACAGACATCCCATTTCTCTTGGGGGAGAGATTGAGTTATCAAAATATGAGCAGCAAAATGCATAGTGCTAGCAAGACTGTAAATGCAAACTATGCAACCCTGGTACTCATTTCTATCATGTCTTGCCATTTGTTGTAAATATAGATCAAAACTTTTGGTGGAAAAACAAGCAGGCTTTCAGTTCTGAATCATCGAATCACAAAGTCAGTTAAAAGGACAAAGTCTGCAGAAAACAAGCAAGGAAACAAAATGTCAAGCAGGTTAGAAGGGGAGATGTGATGGAAATCCATTGGCTGATTGCCTTTTCTGTATTTTCACAGGGCACCGTGTATGTATGGGGGAGCTGTTGGCAAGGATGGAGCTCTTTATTGTCTTTTCCACCCTGTTACAAGCATTCAGGTTCACCCTGCCAGAAGGGGTCAAAGAAGTCAATACAAGGTTTGTTTTTGGGAGCACAATGAAACCACCTCCCTACCAGCTCTGTGCCATTCCTCGGCAGGAAATGGTGCCTCAGTGATCCAGGGAAGACTTACTCTGCAAGATTGTTTCTGCATATTAATTCCTTTTTGCATGACTGAAGATTCTTGCTTTTCTTTTGATTTGATTAATCATTGCCCTGAAGGATGCTTTTCAGACAGTTACGTCCCAAGGATTGTATGTACAAAGAGTTACTCTTTCATTTTTCTTTTCCTGGTAAATTTCTCCTGATGCATACCAAATAAAGACATTAAGAAGAATTAGAATTAGGCTTTATTTATTGTTAACTGGAAAGAGGATTTACCAAGAAAGAACTCAAAGCAAAGTCTGTACATTTGAAGTTTTGTCATTAAAGGTCTGCACATTCTCATAAACCACAGTTTCATTTGTGGAGATAGGCTTTGAGGTCTTTCAATCCCAGGATTGAAATAAAAATTTAAATCAAGTATCCCAGGATATTAATGGGTACAGGAGCTAAAAGAAGCTCCTAGAGGGTGCTTTCTAGAGGTAGATAATATGATTGGAGATAATATTCCCTTAGACTGATCAGGTTTGTTGTTGAGCAAACTTGTATACAATTCTATCATTGACATGTTGCAATACAGGTAAGGGTTTTGCTCACTAAACTAGCTAGTATTTCAGTCCTCCTGATGAAAGAAAGAGGAGTGGCTTCATCAGCCAGGTATGGAGAGCTTTTCATGCAAGGAGCAAGAACTGGCAGACAAAAGACAACAGGGAGCAGACACAAAGTGTTAATAAGAAGTCCTTTTTTTGAGCCCGGCAGTTGACAGTGACACGAGAACATGTCTTTTTCAAGACTGGTAGTCTTCTGGTGTTGTTTGCCCCAGATCCTCCACTGATGTTATTCAGCTTTATTTATTCTTCTAGTTTTTTAATGGGCTCTTCATCAAAGTTAGCTGACTTCACATGTCAGCATAAATTTCCACATCATGAGCAATAAAGATTTGACACTACTGAGGACTTGAAGCTCTTTATGACCGTGGTGTTAAGAACCTGCCAAAAGTGGATAGTCAACATGTTAGTGGTTCAGTTACTGACAGTTAACAAGGGATTTTTTTTGACAGCACGGGGAGTATGTACTTCATGTATGACATACAAAGTGCATACTGTATGACAGTATGCAAAGAATTATTTTTATGTACTGAATGGCTGATCATGCTGGACTGAAAGTAATTAACAGCTCTCCTTGTTTCAGATACCTATGCCTCTGTCTAACATACAGAAGTGTGTGAAATCAGTAATATGAACACAGAATGAAACCCGGGGTGTCAGTTTCTTGCTCTCTGGGATTACCTTTATAGAGGGTTCAAACCTTTTCTCTGCTGTGGGCTGGATGGCAGCACATCCAGACAGGTGGGTGATTAGTGTGAAATTCTGTGGTGGAACTGCAAACATTGCCCCAGCGGTGTCTTTACACTGGTAGGGGTACTTTGAATCCACGCAGATAGCAGGAGGACAGGCAGTGACAGCAGCAGTTCCTCACCTTTAGCACCAAAGTTACAAATCACTAATCCTAAAGATTATCTGGTAGGTAGCACTGAAGAAATGCTGCTGCTGGCTGCATTTAGTAATAATGAAGAAATTGGAGCTTTAGTAACCTCATAAATACATTTTCCATCAGATAAAGTAAAATCAATCCCATGCCTTAGATCTAAAACAACCCACAATCATCCTCCTTTTCCAGTGTAAGTGAACCATATTCCAAGTTAGCTCCAGCTGCACTGCTGGTTAGTATCTAGTGAGTTTAAAATGAGTGAGGTTTGCAGCTATCATCAACAAATGAGTTTTTTCCCACCTGTGCAACACTCTGGTTCACTCCAGAGTCTCTGCCTCCTCTTCTTCCCCATGTTTGTCTCACCTCTCCAAAGTATTGTTATCTTTACAATCTGTGCCACCTTCCCAGCCTACCTCATTTTTCTCATTTATCCTATTTTTTTCCTCTTCTTTTTTGTTTCAGGGTCAAGACTGACCCTGAGCTGTTCTTCCACCAGAAGATGTCACTCTTTTTTCACAAGATAATAGAATAAGATCACCCCCACTGTTCTAGAAGGACTGTTACAAATGATTGAGTACAGTTTTGAGCCCAACTTCTAAATTATTAGGGGTCATTTGAGAATTAATGAGATTTTATTTTCAGATTCTTTTTAACATGCCTTGGACCTTAAGCTTTAAGGATCTGAACAGATTAAAAAATATTCCTAGACAAACTGGAACATAATCCTGAAGTGTCCCCTAATATGAAGTAAAAACATACCTGCATACTCTGCTGTAATATGCTGTAGTAATCTGTGGTAAGTGTTCATACTTTCTAGGGAAAACTGCACATGCTGGATTAAATTAAAACCTTTCAGAGCATGAAATTCAGTTTTGAATGTTCTTGCTATGCAAGCTGTGTGTAGTAACTCCAAAGGAAGATCTACTCCCCTTTTAGAAAGGGGAGGAGAATGTTTAATGCCTCCTGAGGGAGGAAAGTGTGAAACACTACTATTCCAGCTTTCTTAATCCCCTTTCTAGGGCTAAGAGGTGAATCCAGGCAAGAAATAATCTAAATGACAACACTGGTTTTCCTGGGACACTCCCTATCAGAGCTACTTCCTTCATGGTGTTTTCTGGTACCTGCCGAAGGAGGGAGCAACCAGCTGAACTTACTTCAAAAAACACGGTGGCTTTGTCTTTCTGCCTTTGGGTTCTGATGCTATTTGTAGAAGAACACAGAGAAAGTCCACTTGAGTCCAAACAGAAACATTTTTCACCAGTATGAGGGTGGAAGGTGGATGATGTGATGCCACTGGCCACATCATCATGTGATAAGGAAGAAATTCTAGGAGCTGGTCAGTCCAGAGAAAAGGATAAGGCCGCCATTTTGGGTGGGCAGTGACCAAGCTGTCACAGGCAAATGGCGCAGAAGGATCTGCAAAACAAAGCAACTGGGCTGGTGCCCAGAAACAATCTGAGGGTCAGGCAGCTGCCAGCTCCCAGTGGAATGGTTTATGCAGCCATGTCTTGCGGCCCCAGGGAACTGTGTACCTCTTTACAGAGCAGCTTCTCACAGTGGCTGCTAACGGGGGTAGAGGAGGGCTGAGGCTCAGAGGTGCCTCCTCATGCCTACTCCTTTCTCCAGCATGGTGGTGTCTGCAGCTCCCAATCTGCTTTCTGTTCATCTCCATTTCCCGCAATTTTGTTTTTTCCCAGCTGCTCTTGCCTGTGTTGCGTGCCCCTGTATTGGACAGAGAAGGACAACATGACTGCTGCCAGAGCAGGGCCTTGGCACCACAGAGGGAAGCAGAGGACCAAAGTCTGGAAAAGACAGGAAATTATCTTCTTCCCCTGGGAAAAAAACATCAGGAAAAAAAAAAGGTTTAAAAGCCTCCTGAAGTGGCTGGAGCATGGAAAAAGATATGGCTCCCCATACCAGAAGAACTTAACAGTAATTATGGCAAAGGAATAAGGAAGGAAGAGCTTCAGGCTGGTGTTAAGGCTACAACAACAAGATGTGGGTGAATGTGACAAGGGGTTGAAGGGTATTTGAACAGCTGGATTTGTGATGATGTGAAAACTCAAGGCTAAAGAAAGAAGCACAGAGGCCTTGTTGTGAGACTGCAGCCCTGGAGGTGGTGAAGGCCCTGGGCCATAACGTCTTCCCTTCACCAGGGAAAAGATCACTGGACAAAAAAGACTTTTTCTGTCATGAAAAATAATTTAGATGAAAAATATTTGAGTAGAAGGCTTGGGAGTATATTGCATTGATTCCAAACGACAAAATATGATAAATTGGTGAATTTCAAGTAGAATTTATAAATTACACTAGATACATAGCAGGTTAATTTAAATCAGAATTTTTGTCTATTTTTTTTCTTTATTGAAAGAGTTAAATCAGAAATTATTGCCTTGAAAAACAAACTTTTTAATGTAAACAAACAAGCTTTTGTAGAAAACATGGTTAATACACCTTAATCAGTTATGCCTTTGTGGTGATGAAGTGCAGTGGTCAGAGCCTGATTGACATGGAGGGATGGGAACTATGGACTGGCAATCTCCAGGCTGTTAATATTGGTGTTTTTTATCCTTGTGAAAGTTTCTATCCTAAATACAGGGCACTTAAAAGAAGCAAGCTGATGCACAAGTTGTCTTGGCAGGTCTTCAGATGATTAGTGAAAACAGTTTGTTTTTTGTTGGTTTGTTGTTTGGTTTTTTTTTTTACAGGAGTTCTGCTTCCCGGGTGTGGGCGTTTTACACAGGAAGCATTTACCATTAGCATTTCAATCTAGATCTGTAACGCAGGTTTACAACTATCACTGTTAGGTGGTGCCAGAACCCCTTTCACGTGGTGTTCATAGTCTGATTGCAGGACACTTAACATCCCTGATGTCAGTTGCTGCTGGTGTGTTGGGACTTGGCAAACACCTTGGCTACAGACTGTATTTATTCTGTAGTTACTGAGTATGGTACACACATGTCACGACTAGTTCTTGCTGGGGCCTTTGTTCTGGTTGTAATTCAAGATTCCTAGTAGAATTTTCTATTCACTATTTTCCCGTGGTTTGGTGGTTTGGTTTTTTTTTTGTTTTTGTTTGTTTGTTTGTTTGTTTGTTTGTTTTTTGCTTGGTTGTTTGGGGTTTTTTTGTTGTTTGTTTGTTTGCTTGTTTTTTGTTTTTTAATCTCTGTGTTTCATACTAGATGTACTTTCTATATGTATATGTTTTATTTATCTGGCAAGCTTGCTGATGATTGCTCAAAATAACCTTTAGGGTATCCACCTTTACATAAAGCTTGAAAGGGAAAATTCAGAAGTTGGCAAAACCTTCAATGAAGTTAGATGTTGCAAATAGGTTAGGGAAAAAAAAAGTTAGGTTTTATGTAAAACCATTTACGTTTATAATTAAATGTGAAAGCCTAACAAATTTTGCTTTTTCTATTAAAGCAGTAGATATTCATATATCTTTCTTAAGATTAATGTGGGCTTTTAACTTTTATCAGCCTTGCCATTTGAAATATATACAAGACATTTTTAAACCACCAAGATTTAATTAATATGTCCTTACATTTGCATGCTTAATTTGTATGTATGGGTATTGCTTTTCTAAAAGTATTCATGAAGTATTTGTAGGAGCCATGCCATCCACAACTGTCTCAGAAAATCAGAGAATTTACGTGTGGATATGTGTATCTGCTTTGCTTGGAAAATCTAGTCTTTTAAGACAAATCCTGTGATCCATATCTGGTAAATATAATCTGAATGGGAAGAGGGAGTGGGTGTACAACTATGGAGCACATTTGAGCATGAGAATGTAAGGAGTGGGCCAAAAAGGGAGTAGTTGATAATAAAAGGGGAGGGTAAGGAGGCGGGGAATAGTTATTATATGAAATAAACTCTTATGAAAAAAAACTGGTTGAGCAACCAGCCTTAATTGCTTCAATAGCTTACTTTCATTAAAGGCAAGCTGGTAAAAGCAGCCGTGAAAAATGTTGACAATAAGTCACGTTCTTATAGCCTTAGCAGCATTTCTTCTAATTACGCAGTTCTTTAAGCTGCAACGAGTACGGAGACGGCTTCCTCCTGGACCAATCCCTCTCCCAATTTTTGGGACCTTGATACAGATGAACTTTCAGTTTAATCGTGATGTCCTCATGAAGGTATTTATTTTCAGATAGTCCTAATTGTTTAAGTCTTTGTAATTTCCAATTTCTCATGTTGCTTGCTATGTGTAAACATCCTCTTCCACAACTGCATGGGTAACATATCGTAATTTTAACTAGCCACTGTGATACTGCACTTGGTTTGGTTTGGTTTGGTTTGGTTTGGTTTGGTTTGGTTTGGTTTGGAACGGCTTGTTTGGTTGGCAAAATAAGAAAAAGTTACTGCAGCATCAGGTAGTTTGCCAAGTTAAGGAAAACAGTATTTGAAGTTTTGAATGTGTGAAAATCATTCTGATGCTTAAACCCATTGCCTTTAACACTGAATTTGACAAATTAATGTGCAACTTCATTTCCTTCCACCACCTCCTAACACTAAATTTGACAAATTCCATGTGAAAATTGATACAATTTAGGAGTAAATACCTTTAGGAATAATCTATCAGATCTGAAGTTAGGGAAAATAAATGTCATTTTAAAAGAAATTACTTTCACAGCATGGATTCTTAGCTGTCTGAGCACTGGCAATCTCTATCTTGGGCAGTAAATAGATACTTAAGATGCACTATATGTGTATATACTTGTTTGTATATACACAGGTTCTAAACCACCTTCTCCCCTTTCGTTAGTTGTTTTTTGAGAAGTACTGTGCACAAAGCCACCTCTAATTCAATCTGTTGCTTTTCCCAATGCTTTCAGGATTCTCAGTAGAGAACTCCAGTGACTTCTGTCACTGATGTGAATGAGGCCTGCCAATTGTTATGACCAAATGAGTGGTTCAGCCAGGAAGGAAGGACACTGGGACAGAATGGTCTTACTCAGGTTCCAGTACCTAAATATACAAATGGGTGGGGGGAAAGAAGAAAGTAACCAGTCCAGACTATACAAGCTAGGTACTCCTCTAACATGTCTGTGTTCCCTTTGTGACACTTTACCTGTACAAATGATAGAAACCCTCTGGAAAGAAATTAATGTATAGAAAATACCCATTATCACATGAATCACTGTGAATTGAGCCTTGACTTATAGACAATAATAAAAGCTACTTAATGTTTCTTGTCATAGACCTGTGGTTCTGAAAAGCTGGAATATTCAGTTGTCTTCAACAGGGAATTCTGAAAAAGACACTGATACTTTCTCAGAGACAATTGTAATCTTGTGGGAAAGATGGAGAACATCATTCCACCTTAGGGCTGGTCCTGTAATCAGTGTAAAAACAGGTTCATCCTCTGTTTTGTTTGCAGTGTGGGGGATTTAATCTGTGCTTTCTTGGCTTCTCTCCCATCTGCAGCTGGCAAAAATTCATGGCAACATATTCACCATATGGTTTGGATCGGCCCCAGTGATCATACTGAATGGATATCATGCAGTTAAGGATGGAATGACTGTGCACCCTGAAGATGTTTCTGGGAGGCTAGTGTCTCCTTTCTTCAGAGCAATGGCCAAAGGAAAAGGTGGGAATTTCTTGCCATAAATATTGCACAGAAACATAATTTTGACAAATTGCAGCTCTTGTAACTTGTAACCACTTCCAGAAGTACTACTAAGGTTTGTCTTTGAGGAATGACTGGCTGGTGAACTGAAAAGTAGGGGGGTAGGGGCAGGGGTGAAATAGCATTTGGATAGTAGAAAGAGGAAAAGGCCACTAAAAGAAAAAGGATTATTAATGCCTTGTGTGAAATATTCACACAAGCAGATTCAGAGGTGATGGGACAAGGCAGTGGTTAAGTTGTGCACAGAAAGTAGAGGAGGAGCAGGAAACAGCACACTTCACTGTCTTGGACTTGCTATCTCCCCCCATTACATTTTCAACTAAAGAGTGGGCTCAATCCCATTCCCTTCCTTTTGTGAATATTTTCTTATTCTCACAACTGCATCTAACTGTTCAATGTACTTCTGTTTTAACCTTGCTGTAGGTTTCATACTCCTCAAACATACTGGAAATCCCCAAACTCCCGATTTTCATTAATCCATGCATTATGAAAAAAAACCTTTTTTTTTTTTTTTTAAAGGAAAACCAGAATTCCTTAAATATTTCTAATCTGAATTTGTTTCAGTCATTGGTGATTCTTATACCACATTAAAGATCCTGTTAGTATATGATTATTATTTCTCCTGAAAATATTTGTTACAAAGTCCAAGTAATTAACTTTTTTGCCCTGTGGACAGGACCTGCTCTCCCTGAGTGTGGACAGTCAGAACTCTTTTCCCTTTTCCCTTCATGAGAATCATTACTGTGGTCAGGTGAGCTCCAAGCATGGGAGAGAGTGGGAGGCAGGTACAACAGAGAATGTCTAGGGAAGCAGTTGTCAAATTTGCTGAGATAACTAGTTCACTTGGATCAAGCTTAGTCCTGCAAGGCATCTTATTATCCAGTTAAATATTTCCATTTTAGTTTTGCCCACATGCTTACATGTCAGAACTGTTCCCTTGTGTCTTTGTGATCATAGGCACTGCAGTAGTTTCATTATGTTTTGTGGTTTAGTAAATCTCTTAATGTAGTCTTTGCCTGTAATAAATATTAGTGAGATAAGAAGCTCTTCTGTGAACGGATGCAGGGATTACGTTGGCAACTGGTCACACCTGGAAGCAGCAGAGAAGGTTTGCACTGAGGACTCTACGCAGCCTTGGTCTGGGGAAAAGAGGACTGGAGCATCGAGTTCAAGAAGAGGCCCACTACTTGATAGATTTCTTTGCAAGCATGAAAGGTATCTCTACAACAAATACTGATTGTTTTGTGTCATTAATTTGATGTTTTTAGGGTATGGACTTCTCTGTCCTCCTTTGAAATCAAGAGCAATTTTTGTTCCATAAGAGAGTGTACAGGGTCATACAGTGCCTGTGGAATGGACTGAAGATACAAAGACTCCAGTCCTGTGTTTTTAAGCCCAGTGCTATATTGTTATTTTTCAAAGTTATTTACAAAACTACTAAAATTGGGAAACAAAAATGGAGCTTATTTATTATTTATATCATAGAATGCTTGAAGTGGAATCCTGAAGTTACTCTAGTCTAACTCTTTCTCAAAACAGGATCCCTAGGGCTGAGTTCAGTTAGATTTTAAGAAGAATGGAGACTTCACTGCCTCTCTGGGTAACCTATTTCAGTCTTCCATCAGCCTTGCAGCAAAAAAAATTAGGCAGGATTTAATGAATTTCATTTTTTGCCCATTATCTCTACTTTATACCACTGAGAAAAGTCTACCTCCATGTCCTTTATTCCCCTCCACCAGGTGTTTATACATACTCAAGGTACTTTCCTGAGCCTTCTCTAGGCTAAAAAGGTCCAGCTCTCTCAGCTTCTCTTATATCAGATACCCCAATAATTAATTGTCCTTGTGGCCCTTTGCTCAACTTGTTCCAGCATGTCGATGTTCTTATACTAGGGAGCCCAGAACTGGACCCAGCACTACTGATGGGTCTCATCAGTGCTGATAGAGGGAAAGGATCACCTCCCTTGATCTTCCAGCAATGATTTTCCTAATGCAGGCCAGGGTGTTATTGGCCACCTTTGCCTCAAGGACAAGTTGCTGGCTGATATATGGTGCTGTTACATAAAGATGGGCATGTTATCAGTGCTGAAGAATTAAATCTTGTAATGCTATTTGCATCAGCTCTCTAAAGCAGTGACTGGAATCCTGTCTTTCTTACAACATGGTACCCTGAGCAACTCAGTTAGGAGCATGTGTGTTGCATAACCCCAGTACTGATCATGATGCAAAGGCACAGTAAATCTGGACATGCTGCAGCTAGCATTGTATCATTAAAAGTAATTAAATCTAGCCCAATCCCTTGATTAAAAAACTGGGAGAGACTGATATGTGACCAGCTGTACAGGAAAAATAAACAAAGAAAAAACCAAACAAACAAAAAAATAAGTTGCTAATCAGAATTGTGCATTGAGTGTTGAAGAGTTGCATCACTACATACATAAATACAATTTATAGTTGTTTGTTCTGGAATCATAAAATAGTTCTCTGGGGATTAGGTTTTCAAACAATTGCTTTAAAAATTGTTATTATATTACTGACAAAGTTGTTTGAAAGGAGTTTATGGCATTTTGTTTTACTGACGGTTCTACATCTCCAGTGAAGTCAGACAAACTTTGCATGGATTTATGTCCATGCTGAATAAAGCTGCCTCTCTTATTGTGGTTCTTTCCTCAGATTCCCTTTGACCACAGTGTTCTCAGACGTTCCTATGCTGAAGACTTATTTTGAATTTGCAAGAGACAGCAAATTAGCGTGGATTTTTTTTTCTACCTCTAAATATGATAATTACAACATATTTTACCCAGGTGGTGTTTAGGGTGCCACACTGGTGCTGGGATTATGAGACTGTGCCATGGTTGTGAAAAATCACTTTGTTAATATGATTTTGTAAGAAGATTTCTGCTTCTCTGTGAAGTGCAATGCTGTATTGAAAGTTCTTTGGGTAACCTATAATAATCTCTCATTTCACTAAGGCAGAATGGGAGACATTAACAGTGACATTATTACGGTTGCAGGGGAACCCCTGGATCCTTCTTTCCCTCTCGTTCATTCTGTCTCAAATGTAATCTGTGCTGTTGTTTTTGGACATCGCTTCTCCAGAGATGACAAAACCTTCCGGGAAGTGATTAGAGCCACGGACTGTCTATTCAAATTTGGAGGGAGCTTTTTTCACTATGTAAGTAAATGATTTGTTGCATTTTTATGAGTAAGACAGAAAGTGAAGTGCAGATGAAGAAGTTTGTCAGGCAAAAGTTTTCGAATGGGTGAGTGATGTTCCCTGCAGCATTACTACAGTGCACTGAAGTGTGGTGGGAATGCTCCACACCAGCCTTGGTCATTTGTGGTCATTGTCTTTGTGCTCAGTACTGTGATAAGATAGTTTACTCCTAAATCTTCACAGCAGTCTCTGCACAAGCTGATGAACTGCACTTGGGTTATGTTTTTTACTTGGTTTCTCAAACCCCCATGCACAACAGATTCCTACCTTGGCCATCATGATTGTTCAATACTAAATGTCAAGTATAAAAGTGTCATTCTGTGCCAAGTTTAGATAATGTTTTATATATAGTCAACAGAGAGAATGATTCAAATACTTCAGTGTTTTGCCTGTGGCTCCTTATCTCTATTTTCTCAATAAGAGGTGCAGATTTAAGACTTCTCAGAGAGATTCCAGTCCTTCACCCTGAGTAAGGAGCATCTGTAAACATAGGCAGCAGAAGACAGGGAATGCTAAGACAGTAAATATACCTGTAAGCTTGGCAATTAAAAGAGTTGGTGCTCTTCTGAGAGTCAAGGACTTGCCTGACCCTAGAAGAGGCACAGAAGTGTTTTCAAAGTTGTGTGGGAGTTCTGGTTCAGGTTCTACTTCTGAAGTTGTCTCATACATCTTATGCAGTAGCTTCTTCATGTAAAACACACAATCAATCCCCATAAGACAGAGATTTATCCCCACAGCTCATGGAGCATTCTTCTCACTGAATTAGGATCAGGTTCCCTATTGGTTGTCCTGGCTTTGGTCCTGTAAGTTGTGTGTAGTGGTGGCAGGTGAGACCTGCTTTTGGGATAGAGAATGTATCTCCTTTTCTCCTTCCTAACCTAGCTTTTCTTTAGTCTAATGAATAAGATAGTGTTCTGGGAATTAAAAACATGGATTCAAACCATTACAGAGGGATACTTCTGGGATGCAAAGGGTACTCAGTATTATGTAAAAAGCGGACACTGCTGCATCCACATCCCCATTTCTTAACTGGACTTAATGCAGGCACTGAATGGGAGAACACTGTGGACTGTGCACCTTTGGAAATGGAGAAGGAGTTTTGTCAGTACTGGGAGACAGGAAGGTGGTTGGGCTCAGTTCCTGCCTTAGATGTTGACAGCTAAACTTTACTGACATTTAGGGTGCCATAGTAGCCAGAAAGTGCGTGCATTGGAGAGCAGGAGTACTTGTAATTTGGGCACCCATATGTGATTAGTCAGACCACAGTTGTACGTAAGACTTCTGAACAGATTTTGAAAGAAAAACCCAACAAACCAGAGATGGAATGAAACAAAAAGGATATTATGTCCTATGTGAATTTACCAAGAAGGGCTGGACTGCTTTCTGTGATGAGGCAATGATTAATTAGTAATTGGGTGTCTGATCATAAGAACTGATTTTTCAAAAAGAGAGAAATATAGTCTATCCAATTCAACCAGACTCCTCTGAACTTCTAATAATGTGCTTTTTGCAGCATAATTAGTAGAGTACAAGAAGAGCTCAGCAAAATGAAGACTGAAAAAGGACTTAACTTCTGCTGATAAATAAATCATAGGATTATGTTTCAAGCAGAAAAAGAGCTGTTAAGAGAAATTAAACTGAAAGTACAAGTATTAAAATTATTCAGGCATAAATATAGGCTGAAAAGCAGAAGGAACTTTCTAGCTATCAGAATAGGTAGGAAGCACCTGTTCTTAGAACAGATTTTCCCAAACAATCTGGTTGTGTCAGCTAACCCCTTCTTCTTTTCTAGAAGAGAGCACTCAAAATTGTAAGGTAGCTGTTTCTCAGCTTTTCCAGGTCTCAGATGTTTTAAGTTGCATTGAGGATCCTTGAGAGCTCAGTTATTAGAGAGTATTTTGGGGGGTGACCGAGGTTGTGTCCCAGATCCCGGCAGCCGGCTCTTGCCTTGGGCTGTATGAGCTGCTTTGCATGTCCTGGTGAGGACAGTTTGCAACGGCTCTGCCTCTTCTTCCTGCTGTTCTCCACTGGAGGGCAGGATCTCACTTTAAAAATTTCTGAATAAAGTTCATTGTAATTGAATGCATGAACTGAATAACTGAATAAGTGAATACAGTTAATTCTAATTATAATAATCTAATTTGGCTTGTGGTCCAGCCAAAAGCCTGTGGAGCTCTGGATTTTACCATCATCTAGAAATTACACTGTTTCACATCTTGAAAACATACTCATGATCTTTGTGAGAGTATTTTAGTAATGATGCCAAACTGACGTGCTAACATGAATATTACCTTCTCCTTTTACTAGCCTTAAAGTGCATTTGCTAATGATAGAGACTTTGTGGTACCTCTTGTGTGTCACCCCTGCAGCTGTATGAAATTTTCCCCTGGTTGATGTGTCGTCTGCCTGGTCCTCATAAGACAGTGTTGTCATGCTATGATGTCTTGAGCTCTTTTACAAGGAGAGAGATCAGAATGCACACGGAGCGTGGGATACCAGATGAGCTGCAGGATTTCATTGACTTTTACCTGAATCACATTGAAAAAGTAAGTATTTGTTCTGTCTAATCATACATTCATGGGGAATAAGGTGAAACGGACCATTAAATCATCCAGCTTCACAATCTCTTACCTTTCATAGGCATCCTAATGTAAATCCAGTAACCAGGGTCTTGCTCAGTCCTTTCTAATTATTGATATGCCACAGCACCTTCCAATCTTTTCATTAAAGAGCAGGCTAATACACTGCTTGCTTTTTTTTTTTTTTTTTTTTCTCATTTATGTAAGTTACAAAGAGATCTAAGGCTTCAAGGAAAAAAATACTGAATTTCTATGTGGACCACAAGAGAACTGAGAAGTTCTTGGGAAGCCAGAGAGGGATATTCTGGGTAGGCTTTTTGGTTGCTAAAGGTTTGTCAAGAGAGGTTGCTGAAAGAGGACAATGGATTTTCACTGCATTTTGTTGGAAAATACTCTAGGAGTCGACAGTTTCAGACAAAGCTGGGGAAGAGTGCCAGCGTCGGTGAAGTTTCAAGCAGAGAAGGGGAACTGGAACAAAAAAGGGCGTTTTTGGCAGGCAGGCATAGTAGGTGGGAATCCATAGGGGTTTTAAAGTCTGTAGGACACTTGCTTATATGGACTTTATCTTTCTCTGAATCTCTTGGGAACAGGATCCCCTCCCTAATCCTGGGACTAGCAGCTGCCCTTCCCCTCTGTGAGTCCTTCTGCCTCCATTTATCACTCTTCTGCACTACAATAGGCCATATTCCTTCTGTTCTGCTGGGTGACAATAAGAAAAAGAAGAAATGGGAGGAAGTAACAAGGTGAATCTGGTGCTACTGTAGGGTGACAAGAGTGGTTCAGAGAGCCAAAAGAGATATCCAGAGTACAAGGTATTTATTCCTGTAGCCCCAGGAGAAGTGGGCTGTGATGCTGCTCCTGGGTGGCAGTGCTTCCTAGTGGGGACAGCCATGCCTCTGCCACTGTAGTCACATGCTGGTTGCACTGCAACCTTGTAAGGTTGTAGGCCCCCATCCTGCACCATCTGGCACAAACAGGTCTGCCATCCTGGGCCACTGCCTAACTGGTGTCCTCCCATGTGTTGGCTCTGCTGCTGTGCTAAGTCACACCCCAGAGCCCTATGTCCTGGGGAGGAATGTCTGCGAGTCATTTCTGTCAGCCAGCTCTTGACTCTTAGAGCATGTGTCCTACCAATAGGTTGTGGTGCTTGGCTTTATTATTGTGGGGAACACAAGCAACTCTGAGTGTATTGGAACTGTGAAATTGTCATTGTAATCCAAGCTGGTAATTCTATTGAAGAATCAAATCAGATTTCCTTGCCAAGATCAGGTTTCTGTATCACAATAAATAGCATTAATTTATTATTTCTAGCTGGTAATTCTTTATTAATTGATTCCCTTATCAACTGCTGTATTTTATTCTCAGGGTGGATGTCAGCCAAAGTGGCTCTTAGTTCCTTGGATCCTCTTGTTTTATATATATATTTTTTTTATACTGGCACAATATTAACACATCTGGTCTTTCAAAGCATTAAACTGCTTTCTAAAGCCTTTTGCTGCTGTTCTAAGATTTATGCAACTTGAACATCAGTGCACCAGAAATTGTTTCAGTGAGCTCTTCTGGGACTCTGTTGGGTGGAAATCATCCAGGTTTGTTTATTGAACTGTCTGTAATAGATAGGCAGGGGCAATATAAAAATATGAGATATAACAACAGGGAAAAATATCCTTCCTGCTCTCCAATTGCTCCACTGGCAAAATAAACGTTCAAGACCCCTGAGAATAGCCTCCCTAAATTTAGACAATGAATTCTTCCAAATCATAACAATATTATTTCAGAGTTTCAGTGTAATACAGACATGTCTTCCCACTTCAAACTGAAAACTGTAAAACCCCAGAGCAGCTATACATAAGTCACTATGGCCTTGTAATGGAGAAGCAGCCTGAATACCACAGGTTGAGAACTTTTGACAGCCAGTGCTCACTACCTAGTCACAACTTGAGGTGTGAGAAATGAAATCTTGGCATACATCTGCAGAGGAACCTTTACCTAACAACATGTTCTAAATGAATCATGATCTGCACAATTAAGGCAACAGTCCTTTCCTGTGGAGAACACGTGATTAAGCTTCATGATTAAGATTGGAGTAAACATGCCTTGTCCATTTGTGAAACATTCGCTTTTTGTATTGATAGTCATCTCTGGTGTCTAGTATTATTTACTGTCAGGGTCAGGGCCACCTATAACAGATCTTCTCTGTTAACACCTCTCCCTCCCCAAAGGGGAAGGGGAAAAAGAGAGAGAGACTTATAAATTAGAAAATAAATTTGAACAACTTTACTGAAAATGAAAATATTAATAAAATAGAATTTGCACAAATATATACAAAACCAGTATTGAACACAATCCCTCTGATGGCAATTACATCACCACTGATGCTGTGGAGCAGGCACTGGGGAAGTACCAGACTGGGCCCAGTGGCAGACAGGGACCAGATTCAGGTGCTGGATTCTGGAACTGGATTCAGGAACATATGGATCAGGATTGAAGGCAGAATAGAGTCCTTCTTGGATATTGGTCAGTGAAAAATAACTTGTCCCTCCCGATCTCTCAGCTTTATACCAAATATGATGTATATGGGATGGAATCCTTTGTTGGTCAGGCTGGGGTCACCTGTCTTCTCCATTCCCCTTTGCAGGTGCAGCCTTTTGCTTTCTGCACCCTCTATGTGGTACAAGCTCCAGCAATTACCTTGGTCTGCACACCATTCCTTGGTACTAACTCTAAAAAAGGGGTGTTATCACTGTCTGTGAAAATATGCTGTTAACTATCCTATGTTCAGTTACTTAGAATAGACTGAGCTAAAAAATAAAATCACTGGACAGAATTGTTCTGTTCTAACTCCAACCAGGACATTTATCATTCTTTCTGTATTGTACTATAAGCAGAACACACTGTATCTTGGAACCAGTGATAAAATCACATTTAAAGATATTCTTATTTTTCTAATTTTCATGAATAAATCTGTACTTCATCTTAACATTTATAGTCCAAAGATGAACCCAGGTCTACATACAATGAAGACAACATGGTTTATTCTATAAATGACCTTTTCTTGGGTGGATCAGAGACAACAAGCACTACTTTGAACTGGGGCCTGCTCTATATGGTGGCAAATCCAGACATCCAAGGTGAGTGGATAAGCATGTCACAAATATCTCACAATAGAACAGCCAATACATAACATTTTCTCAGGTCAAAGATTATTCCTAGATACTGGTACATGGCTGGTAGCACACAGACCTTCTTCTAGTGGTAGACCGGTGCTGGGCAGCACTGGATGATGCAGTGTCCATACAGGCTCTTCCAGCAATCACAAGCATAAAGCAATTCCCAGAAGGAGTTAATAGCTTGGAAAGTGTGCCTGTGTTAAGGGATTGTGGCTGATTGAGACAGAGGGCTTGAGGTCTTTGGGGGAATGAGGATTGTGGTAGGGTAGTCAATGGGATAAGAGGACTGGTGGCTGTTTGGGAAGCCAGAGGGTTTACACACATAAACCTTGAAGGACTGGTCACCTTGAAGTGGGCAGCAGTGGCCACCGCTGTAGCTGTTGGTGAGGCAGAGGTGACACCTCAAGATACTGAGCTGGGTTCTGTCTTATTAAAAAACGTGACTGATGGCTACATATAATTATCCAGAATCTGATGTGTGATAGTGGGGATGTCACTCTTTGGAAACTTTATTTCTGTCTTGTACTGGCCAAGTGTCTGTGCTGGGGGCTACAGGGAGTCCTGCCCTTCTTTGTGCTCTGTAGGTCAGGGTAATAGTAAAGATCAACTCAAGGTCAACAGAAAACATTGATTTTATTTTTGTCCATCAATATATTTATGATCCCAAAGTATCAAGGTGTCTATTTCATCCATTATTAAATTAACTCTGTGATGCATTTGTTTCTTGCAATATAAATTATTGCATTGTGTGTGTGTAATTTGAAGGCTCATCTATCATGTCTTTTCATATTTGAGAAATTTATTTTTTAGTCTAGCTTTTAAATAACCATCAATCACTTTCATAGAGCACTACATGAAAACCAAAGAAAGAATGATCTTGTACACTGGATATCAAATTTCATTGTTAGTTAGCAGAATATTTGCAAATATCCAGAGGAAAGCAGGATTTTAAATGGAGGAAGGAGATAAAGAAAAGATTGCTCAACTTCTATCTGTTAGACAAGAAAGGTCACTCAATCTCATGTAACTGCATGTTTATTTTCATGTTTTTTAACTAAGGTTCTGAAAGTGCTGACTCACCTCAATCATTTTATTTGTCTAAGTGTTCTACCTTTCACGTGCCAGGAAAAGCAGGGTGTGTGCAGAATGAGCCTTACTGAGGTTCTTGAGTCAGACATCACATCCAGACTCTCAGTATGAACTTACACCAGTGTATCTGTCCTCACTGAATTGATGGCTACTTTTTGAACCTGTTCATACTTTGCCTTGTGTTGATGCCCAATAATAATGTTGTGCAGTTAAATTACATACCCTGTGGAAACATTTGGCTTTTTCCCTCATCACTGAATTGAGTTCTTGTTCTCTGAAATACTGGAACAGAGATGCATATTTATACTTAAGCAGTGGCTGATCACTTCAAACTATACTGGATCCTGAAGCAGTTGTGCTTGATTTTGCATGCTGGTCCTTCATAAGAGGACATTTACTTAAAAATCTTTCTGGATAACCAGATTAAATTCTCCAAGGTGCTCTGTTGTCAGAGTTTACCTAGCGTAGTTTTGTGACAGACTGCTGGTAGTTGATGTGAATGAGCACAAACTGATCAATGCAGGATGGGCTTCTCTGCATCTTAGTGTTGCTTTAAAGGGCTTGGAAAAAGACCAGATAATTTTTTTTTTTCAAAATCTAAGGCATTTTTATTATATGTGTGGTGCCTTTACTGAAGTTTACTAAATAAATTTTACACTTTTGTTAATGCTTCCAGCACTCCTGTGCAAAAAGTTATTTAAATCATGTTGATCAAAACTCAGGTGCCAAGAAGCAGATCCATTTTTTAGGGGTATTTGGACATTGTGCTAGTTGGCATTGCTTCACTGAACAGATGTCTTACATTAGAACCATTTCCTTTCAATAAAAATTACTCTTTTTAGGCCCAGATTCACCTGGCTTAATTGCCAGAGAACTGTAAGCTTAGTGGTTCTAACTGGCTGTAGGTGCCTGAGGCACGGAGCCAAAGGAGAGCATAAAGATTGATAGGCTGTCCCTTGCATTTCAGGGTTATTAATGTAACTCTTAGAGAGTTTTAAATTTTTGAGCAACTAATGTATTTTCTTAATCTACAGTCAAATCCCTTCAGACCCAGAAGTAGAGCTCCTATGTGTTAAAGCTGTTGGAGCACCCTGCTACTTTTACTTTCCTTATAAAGAAGTTACTTGCAGTTTTAAATTAATTTTGTTGCTGTCCTTGTAGTTGTACAAGAGAAATGTCGTTGAAAAAATGGAATTAGAGAAAATATTTGATGTATTTTTTTCCACCTCCAATGTTGACTGTTTCTCCACAGAGAAGGTGCAGAAGGAGCTGGATGCCATTTTGGGTCCTTCCCGGTTAATCTGCTACGAGGATCGGCGTGAGCTGCCCTACACGAACGCCGTGGTGCATGAGATCCAGCGCTTCAGCAACATCATCTCTGTTGGTATGCCCAGAGTGTGTGTGAGGAACACTACACTACTCAGCTTTCCCCTCAAAAAGGTACAGACACAGTTTCTCAGTTGCTGCAGGGCTTTCCTGCATCAGTAAAGCAAGATGTGAATTCATATCTATTTGTGCCAGGATTGTCTTCTCAACAGCACTGGGTTGGATACCTCTGAGTAACAGCCTCAACTGGAATAGCCACAAGAAACCATCTGCCAGGCTGAGGGTTACCAGTAGTGAAAGATGCTCCTTTCAGGAGGGGATTTTAGCAGGTGATACTACAAACCAATGGAGACAAAACCTTAGAGATTGATACTAAAGGATGATGAGATTAATTTGTGCTGATGAGGCATTGGAAAGATTTCTAACTGAGTTTTTGCCTGCAGAAAGCTTGTAAAAGATCCAGGAAAATCCATGAAGGTTTTCAAATACTTTTCATCAGAGAGACTAAATCAAATAAACCTGTAATGTTAGCAAATGGGTCTATTACAAGTAAAGTTGTTAGTTTCTACTGACACAACCACTTCTGTCAGGGTTGGACTGACATTCTGAAACAGAGACAGGCACTTCATGTTCCTCACAGCTCCTGCTGGGGAAATGAATCTACCAGCACACGACACTTAACTCTTCTTTACAGAGAGGGTGGTTAGGCATTGGAATGGTCTGACCAGGGAGGTGGTTGAGTCCCTATCCCTAGAGGTGTTTAGTCGCATAGATGTGGTACTGGGGGACATGGTTTAGGGACACTGGCAGTGTAGGGTTAATGGCTGGACTTGATGATCTTGAAGTTCTCTTCCAGCCAAATCATTCTGTGATTTTGTGATTCTCTGAAAGTAAACTAAATCTGGTGTTATCTAGCCAGTCCTGGCTGCTGGGGGAGGACTGACAGCCGGAACTGAGGGTTTTTTTTCTCCTCTCAGGGCACCATAGTTTTTCCAAATATTGCTTCATCTTTGTATGACCCAGAGCAGTGGGAAACACCTCGACAATTCAACCCTGGTCATTTCTTGGATAAGGATGGAAGCTTTGTGAGCCAAGAAGCCTTTTTACCATTCTCAATAGGTAAACAGACTGATAGCATGAACATTAATGGTTTGGTTTGGGACTGTAGAAATAATATGTCTATTAAAAACCCACTGGTCATTTATTTTAAACCTCTTTGTGGAAAACAGTGATAAAATCAACATGATTATTTTCTGTAATTTTTCCCAGTCCAACTAGAGACATTTGTTCTACTGAAGAAATAATAACACGGAAAATCAGAGATGTTCTGACAGATGTATACATCTATTTTACCCTATTTTTGGAAAGAGATTCTCTGCTAATGATCATGGTTATTGATTTGGAGCATACATTTCAACACCAGACATATATTTGGAAAGTACTTGCAAGCAGCTGTGCTGATGCTTTCTGCATACAAAACTGGGGCATGACATCTCCCTGGAAGAGCAAGTCCTTACTCTTCATTTACATGATTTAGCAAATTCCTTTAAAGTTATCAGTCAAATGAAGATGAGGGGGTTGAGGTAATTGAAGCTAAACTCAGAACAGAAGGGCTGCACAGTTATCTATAGCTGCAGAAAGGATTCTTAAAAGGAAAAATTGCATGACGTTTTATGTCATTGTCCTAATGTCCTAAAGAAATTAGGGACTCGGCAATAAAGCCTTTCTTCTTTGTGATAATGAATTCCATTGCTTTTGAGGTCAGGTCCGTTTACTCACCATCCTTCCCCTCTTCCTTCTGCAGGGCACCGAGTGTGTTTGGGGGAGCACCTGGCGAGGACCGAGCTCTTTATTTTCTTTGCCAACCTGCTGCGGGCGTTCACCTTCCGGCCCCCGCAGGGGGTGATGGAGATCAACACGGAGCCCATCCTGGGGGGTACCCTGCAGCCCCCCCCATACAGGGTCTGTGCCATCCCACGATAGGCTGCAGCATGGCACAGACCAGCTGTTAAGCAATCTTACTTACTCTTGTGAATCTATTTCCTGAGACCATATAATGTTTTTTCTCTTAGATATGAATTTCTGCTCCAAAAACCACCTTTTGTCTACAGCAGGTAATTTTGTTCAGACCTATTAACCTACTTTTTACTTGGTTTTTTTTGTTGGTTTTTTTTTTTTTTTTAATGCAAAGGTTCTTTTGATCTGGATGACTCCATCATTCTCAACCATAAAGGTATTGTGCAGTTGCTGACTGACCTGGCAGATGTACATCTAGTACACTGGTGAGCAAATGACAAAAATGACTGGAAGACTTCAGAAATTAATTCATTATCTCTGGGTTATCCTGTTTTCAAAATTAATGGATTTTGGAAAATCATACTTGGAAAAATCTGACCTTTTATATTAATGTCATCACTCATAACATTTCAGTCAACTTTTTGTTGATGGTCACTAATAAAAGATATGAAGGAAAAATCAGCAACTGTTTTTATTTATGGACTTACAGTTCACTGAGAATGTCTAGCTTTGATGTGGAAGAATATGTATAAAACATATTTAATTCTGCCAGAGTATAATTAGTTTCAGTTCAGCCGAGAAAAAGTGTAGGCTGAAACTTATTGAAGAGTGAAAATACAGAGGGAGGATTTATTTTAGGGCAGATACCTTTAATATTTTTAAAGTATGCCAAGTTAAATGGTGAGAAGTCCTTTCTATCAGGGCAGAGGTTTACTGCTGTGGGTTGATTCGGGATCAGAGTTGGCTGGTTGCTACAGTGGGTGCAAGGAGCTCCTCCAAGGGGCAGTTTGTGTGAGGAGCCTGCTGGATTTAGAGCTGATGGTAAATTGAAAAATATACTTGGAAAACACTAGAGATACTTTTTAATAATCTCAGATGTTCAGCTGTGTACCTGAAGCTGCAAAGACTTGTCATGTACACAAAAGACTGGTCAAATTCAACAAAAGAGTAGCAGAAATGGGGAAAATAAAAGTTCCTGTGGTGAATATGAATTTATGTATATTGTTTGAAAAAAGACTTGTGAAGTGTAATGGCACTTGTCCTTCATTAATATTCCCATTTCTGGAAGAGAGGATAAGACAGCTGAACAGAGGGCCATCTGTTAGATCAGCTATCACTAGCTGTCCCCTGTCTGATTGAGATTAATTTAGTCAGTTTACAATGAATCACAAATGTAGATCTGTCTCGTTATTTCTAATTCAATAGCTGATGGAACACAGTATCAAAATAGTAAGCACTTGATATTTAGCTGTTATTAAATTAAATCACAGAATCATACAATACTAGGTTGGAAGAATCATTTTGTCCAACTTTTCTTGGGGAAAGCATGGTCTCGACAATGGCAGAATAGAACTAGTGAAATATGGAAGATGGCATCCTGACGTTTTATTTGACAGAAACTGTGTGCTTTGTTAAAAACTGCCAGTTAAAAACTGTCTCGGAGGATTTGCATATGTGCATGGGTAGGGGAGGCAAAGCAGGAGATGCTGGAGCTGTCACTGCTTGTAAAAAACAAAGCTGGAATCAGCAGCAGCGTTACAAGCTCCGATGCCACTGCTGTGATGTCAACTTAGCTTCTATCAGTCCACAGCTCAGTTTGTTGCTTCCAGGTCACCACCTTCTTCACCTTCCCAGTGATGCTGAGGTTTGTTGCTTTCAGCCTGTAAAGCTGATCATACTATGGTGCCTGGTTTCTTGGCACAGGGCCCCATTTCAAGGACTGTTATTCTCCTGGATTGTCCCATCAGGTCACAAACTGGTATAGGTCAGTCTCTCTCTTGCACCACTTGGATTGCACTTCAAAATTTAAATCCTTGTAGATAGAGCACTGAGAATGAAGAATGATTGTCAGCTGTCCTGGGCGACCAGTGAAGGAGGACAGACTCACAGGGAGAGGGACTCCCTGACTTGCTTGGGCCACACTTTATTTTCCTGGAAAAAAACCTGTGAGCTCTGTTTTGTTGACAAACATGAGAAGATGGTCAGGCTTCAGCACAGTAGTTTTATCAGATCAAGAACTCTGCTTTGTGCCACATCACCCCGTTCTCCCCCTGTTGCTGGGCCCTTCCCATGGCACATGCAGCACCATGCAACCATTCAACCATACAGGGGAAGATGTGACTACAAAGGAAGATACAGAAAATGTAGAGAGGTGGTGTTAATTATTTTGGGTTCATGTAGCTCTTGGAGAGGCTCAGAGCCTTACAATACCCCGATGCTCCTCTCTCCCTTTCCACTGAATTCTGCAGGGACACTGAACCCAGAAGAGTTATCTGGTGAAGGTGGCTTCACAGTGCTTTGTAATGAAGCAGCTCATGTCAGCAGCTATGGGAGGTAGTGTCCTTATGTATAAAATTGAGGCCAAAATATTAAAATAATTGAGAAAAAAAAAAAAGTCCTCTAAAGGCATTTGGAGAGAGAAAGCTATAATTATATACATAACTATAAAAGACAACATATGTAGGTCAACATGTGTGGGTATTTTTCCAAAGTCAGGTGGAAATAAAAGATTTTCTATGAGGGTTTTAACTTTGTAAGTACATAATTTTCCTGAAATTAACATGAAAAATGTTTTAATGTTCACAGATCTTTACTCAACAGAGGAGAAAATATTCTCTGAGGCAAGAGGTTAAGAAAAATAGATAACTGCTTAGTGCAGAGTTCTTTTAAAATATACCTTGTCCTAGCAGTCCTTTTTCTACCTGGTGATAATAAAAAAAGAAGAATTCTAAGGAAAGGAGAAAGGTAAGAAAACCAAAGCTGTTCCAGCAAGAGAACAATATAGTGAGACGTAATTTTTTTCAAGTATAAAGCAGCAAGGGTATGTGAAGACTGAGCAAATGAGACTTTTGAACTGGCTGTGAACATCTTTGCTGAGGGAGCAGAAGTAGGACAGCCCAGCTAGGCAGGAGTAATTAGCCCAGGCAGGATCTTGCCTTTCTGCACTGACCTTCTTCCCAACATTGATGTTTCTACTCTAGACTATGCGGCATCTGCAGGAAGAAAGTGGACCTTTACCACTCGTAAGAAGTATTCCCCTTTAACAGGGACAAAAATGTGGCTTCTATATAAGAGAAGGGCAAGGACAAGAAATGGAGTAAAGTAGGGTTATCAAATATCCATGCTAGTAAGGACACAATTCTTGCCCTTGTGTCTTGAGCCTTAACAAACATATTCCAGTGTGTGCACAATGTCAGAAGCACAGCCTACAGTGAATGCTTCCACACTGCCTAGATCCTTGAAGAGTTTGCCAGTGATATTGAGATGAGATTAAAATTTCAACATCTAGAACTTATAGTTGTATTACCTGTCACATTTGCTCTGTGCATCTTCAAAGATTGTACCCAAAGCAAATATAAGAAATAAAGAATAACATTTCTGCATTTTGGTAGTATAATGAGGACCAAGGAGAGTGCCGGTTTCTTCAAACTGCAGTGCATCAGGAAGGTCTTCAGCACATGAACAATTTAATACCTTATTTGGGTTTGGTCGTCACTGAAAATGGCAATGGTTGACCAGAGGTCAATATATTTAACACCACTCATGTTCATGGAAGATTTCTGTCTAGATTAGGAAGAAGACGTTAGAAAATAACTAGATAAATGCCATGTTTTCAAATTGTTTGGGCTGATTCATCCCAGAACACTTAGGGAACATTATCAACTTCAGAGCTATTAGCAATTATCTATGAGAACCTGTGCAGGATGAGAAAAGGTCAAACATTTGCTTGTCTTCAGAAGGCAAGAGAAGTTGCAGTGCTATAAATCAGCCAGCTTGATTGCACTTCTCAGAATATCCTGAAAAAATAATGCAATTGTAAGCACTGGGAGGAAAACAGGAAGAGTCAGGAGTCGCCGAGTAATGTCAAAGTTACTTAAGTCTTGTTTGATTACACAGCTAGAGGTCTGTTTTCAGGATAGAAGCCATTCTTGTGATTTGCTGCTCTTTAATGTGGATTTGACACAATCTCAGAACCTCTGGGGGAATGGCAGGTGTCTGAAGCCTTGCAAAATTTCATAGAAGACTCTGGAAATACATATGAATTGTACCATGTCAAACAGGAAAGATACACTGAATGAGGTTCTATCCTGCACATACTCCTTTTCAGTACTTGATCAGGGACCTGCATAATTAGTAAAAACACCAAGCCTGGGTAAGCTCTAGTTACTTGATGCTCTTAGACCCCAAACTGGTGCCTGCAGCAAGGTGAGAAACAGGTATTTCCAAACATGTCATGGTTCACAGAAACTTACAGGCAGGAACTTTTATCTGGATTTATTACCTTTGTGAAAGCATGAAGGCTGTTAGAAAATGAATGTTTTTCCTTATTGGTTTTAATGTTAGGTAGCTGCAGCGGTGAGGTTGACCCTATTCCAACATTTCTTGTTCTTTCATCCTTCCTTTCTGTCTGGAGTGAGAGCTTTCTCTAGGGTGTTTCTATGTTGTTTGGTTTTTTTTTTATCATTATGGTGTCAGTAAGTTGCAGCAGAAAAAATACATTTTCATTTTGCAGTGATGCAAAATGTTTCCAAAAGACAGAGTATTTGAACTAAAATTTGGTGTCCTGAGCCAAAACATTTTCTTAAAAGATTTAGTGGGAAAAGTAGAAAGTTTTCATTAAGAAATTTCTGAGGGGTTAATTGAAATGATATTTGGCCATTGAGATAACCCACCTAAAAAAATCCCAATGAACTGGATTGATATGAAATGACATTTCAGCAGAGTTTGGCTTATCTTTTTTCTTAGTGACAAGCTTATGAACTTGTTCCTAATATCTGTGAAGTAATCTCAGCCTGTGATATTTTTAGCAAACACTCCAGGAGCTACTTATTTGCTGTCCTGCAGAGTGAGATTCTAATGTTAATGGAATCACAACAATAAAACTGCAGCTCTTTCCCTGAATGGTTTCTGAGATACAGGAGATGAGGCAGGGAATGAGCTAATAATATGAGTATATTCTGGGGTCAGCTGATGATATGATGATACTCTACAAGGAATGCATTCTAATGAGCATAACAGAGAAAATGAAACATTTTGGATTGGTTTTTATGATTCTTTCTGAAATAACTTTTGGGGATGTTATAAAAATGTTTATTCTAATGCTGCAGTCACATAGCCTTAGATTGACAACTGTAAGCTACAGATGACTCCAGTTTTTCTTGTAAGGCAGACAGCTTCTCTTAGCCTACTTTGGAGAGATTTTAAGCAGGGACAAATATCTCAGCTCCAGTAACACTGAGGGTGTGGGTAGGTTCAGCACTCACGGAAAGTAACCCACAGCACACAGACATGCAGACTGGTACCACAGGGTTAGATGGGGTGACAGGCAGAGGTGCAGAGAATTCCAGCCTTGCCACCCTCTGACACTGCTGTTGCCTTGGCCTGAGTTGTGGCAGAAAAGGACACATCTCTGCAGGGGTTCCCTGTTTAGGTGTCTCGTTAAGAGTCTGGCTGTAGTTAAGGGAACCTGTCCCTGCACAGCCTTCAGCCTGCTCAAAAACATCGGGCTGCCGGAGAGTGCTGGTAAATTCAGCATAGATCAGTGCGAATTCTGCATTATCCAGTGGCACTCTCTCAGCAGTGCACCCTCCGGGGAGCCAGGCAGAGGGCAGCAAAGGTCTCTGTGGAAGGGCTGTGTCTGCGCAGCCTTAGCAAGAGCTGGCTTTAAACCAGCCAGGTTCACCAGGATACGCTGGAGTTCATGACATGTTCGTTTGCCAGCACTATGAGACTGGTTGAGAATGAGATTCAAATGCTACAATATAATGTACTTAATAAGAGATTTCTTGGTTATTTTTTGTAGAACAGTATCTCCAGCATTTCTTGTTTACTAGGTACATAGATATTTTTCACCATGACTATGCTATTCCTCCCTTTGATCAAGATAAGAGGTCGATAATTTTCTCTCCCCCAGATAAGGGAAGGCAGTGCACTGGGAAAGCTCCTAGATAAATGACTGTGTTAACCCTTGTTTTCTAATGCCACTCTAAGACAGTGGCATTAGAACAGGCACAGATGTTGGAAAAACAAAGTAATTACACAATTAGAAATGTTGAAATCACATTCATGAGGCATTGGAATGGAGAGCATTTGTTCCCTTTACCCTGCCTCTCGCCTTCCCTTACTGTTAGGTACTGCCAAGAGAAAAGAGGAAAAGAGAAGCTTCTGCTATAATTAAAAAAACACCACCAAACACCCCCCAGAAAACCCAACAACAAAATAAACTAGAAAATATTGAATTGAATAATTTTCACAGAGTCACAGAATGGTAGGTTTTGGAAGGGAGATCATCTAGTCTGACCCCCTTGCTAACGCAGGTTCACCTAGGGCAGGTTGCCCAGTATCATGTCCAGCTGGGTTTTGAAAGAGAGAAGGAGATTCCACAATCTCTCAGGGCAGCCCATTCCAGGCTCTGCCACCCTCAAAGTACATTTTTTCCTTATGTTTAGATGGAAGCTCCTGTTTGTGTCTGTTGCCCCTTGTCCTGTCACTGAAAGGTGCTGGAAAGTGTCTGGCCCCATTCCTCTTGACCTCCACCCTTTAGATATTTGTAAATATTTATAAGATCCCCTCTCTGTCTCTTCTCCAGACTAAACAGCCCCAAGTCTCTCAGCCTTTCCTTGCAAGAGAGATTGTAACCCTCTCTTTTACTTTCTCCAGTAGTTCTTTGTCTTTCTCAAACTGGGGAGCCCAGAACTGGCCACAGTACTCCAGATGTAGGGCAGAGTAGAGAGGGAGGAGAATCTCCCTTGACCTGCTGACCACACTCTTCTTAATGCATCCCAGGATATCATTTGCTTTCCTGACTGAAAAGCACACTGCTGACTCATGGTTGACCTGTTGTCCACTAGGACTCGCAGTTCCTTCTCCTTGGAATTTTGGTGATTGTTCATCAATTTTAGCTTGTGTTCATTTTTACTAAGCTTTTCAGGTGAGCTTCTGCAGGAAAGGAGTCAGATAGGACTGAAAATCTCTAGCCTCTTTATAATGCATTTCACAGCATAGTTAACACAGAGTTGACCAAAATGAATAATGTTGTCACTTGATCAAAGAAAGCCCTGAACTCCATGGATCTGAACAGTAGAAAGTGTCTCAAAAGATCAATCTGAAGCAATGATTAACAAGGACAGAGAACTTATCTGTCCACTGTTGCCTTTCTGAAAGGTATATTGAGTGCTGCCTCCTATAGTGGGTTACACTGCCAGTGCAGATGTTAGAAGGTTGATTTCCATGTTCAGGACAGATCACAAAAAATGTAGATTACTGTTGTTCAAAATTTTCAAATGTTTGTCTGCCTGTAGCAACCTGTGTCACTCCCCACTGGCACCTGATTGATCATTATGTTATGAATACCTGCTTTGGCATGTGTGTGTGGTGGCATTTTCAAGCTTTAGGAAAATCTATGTTTAAGACTGTTGATGGTCTTAAGTTAGTCTCTTTGTAGACTTGCATTGTGAGACATGCAAATCTCATTGCTGTTTGGTCACACACTGTGTTACCCACAGGATCTCCATGGGCAGGATGGATGTAGCTAATGGCAAAGGTTGCCCTCAATTTCTCTGCATCCTTATCACCCATGGGTTTTTTTCAGACTCATCACATCACTAAAATTTGCACAGAACCAAATCCTTTGTAACTAATGTATCCATATCATCTCCCATGGCATCCTTGCTGTGTGGACTGAATGCTGTGTAAAAGGTAGCAGTTACATCTTCACAACTGCAAGTAGCATCACCCTGATTTTGCTAATGGAGAAAGTCCTCAGAGCTCCAGTGCCAACACTGACAAACAGCACTGGATAAGCTTATGGCCTGAGTCTTTCAGCAGGCTTAGCATGTGTTCACAATTGTGTATCAAAATACTAAAAAAAGATAAAATTAAATATTTATATTCAATACATAACTGCAGTGGCTGCCAGCTGTGAATATATTATGCTTCTCCAGACCTGAATTTTGAAGCCTGGAGACAGACATCAATGAAGTGAATGTGTAACTGGCAGTCAGTACAGCTGAAGAGTAGGGACTGTGCCCAGCAGCACACAGGCTTTTAGGGTTAGGAGATGGATTTTCTTTCTGTTCTCTGTCTTTTCATGATAGTGTCAGAATTCAACATCAGAGAGGTGAAGCCTGAGACAACAGACAAAGCTTTCTGTGAGTGGGATTTGTTCCCAGAGTAGGCTGCCAGGCACAGTGCTGTGGAGAACGTGTCACATAACTGAAGACTTTATGCGCCCTAAGGTCTGAACTGAGCTTTACCATGGAAAAAACAATCTTTGTTCTTGGATGTTGCCATCCACCTTTCACTGAACTTGAAAAAGAAATTCCAACTGACATGTGGAATCATTTAGTTAACTGGAAATTAAAATATGATGGGATGCTACTTCTCTACACGTGCAGCTGGTACTGTTTGCTTTAATACAATTATACTGGGACCTACAGCAAAGGGGACATAAAACCTTGATACAGTGTGCAAATGACAAGTATTTATTGCTGTCTCAGCCTTGTGATCTAGCATTTCTATACTGTTCTTCAACTGCTGGCTGAAGTACAGAGTTTTTCAAAGCCTGAGTTAAAACACAAGACCTGCTTTTGAACACAGGATAAAAAGCTTTTTGGTTATTTTAAAACACTTTAGACCATACTTTTGAACAGTTAGAACTTCATGCTGTTTATAAAAGAAGTTTCATTATCCTTTCCAATTGTAGATTAGATTTTCCTGAATATAAGACAATTTTTTTCAAATTTGCACTATCTGCCTGTGATTCCAGTTCTTGTTTTGTCATGCAGTTATCCCTCTTGCATCCATAAACTGAACAACACAAAGATCTCTGAAGGTAAAACATGAATTCATTAAAAGGAGTTGCAAATGTATGATACAGTTGTGACGACATTGTTTAGAAGATTTTGCCTTACAACAGATCAGACAGGGTACATTTAGGGAGTAATTGCTGCTGTGCTGGAGAAATTTGCTTGTGACAGAAATAATGACATTCTCTTCCAGCTGGAACATGTTATTAAAATAGGTGAAGATAAGATGTAAAAGAAAGGAGTGTGTGATGTACATATTTAACAGGGTTAAATCTGTGTAGGATGGACTAGTAGAAAAAAAGTTAGGCCACACTGCTGCAGACATTTTTATTTATTTTTTTTTTATAAAGACAAGTGGAGAAGAACAGCTGTGAACTCTGGACAAACACCATTCCCCTGGCCTTGCTTTGTATCTGCTGATTGTACAGTTTCTGGAGTTATAATATGTAAATACAAACTCTCATGCTGCTTTGTCTCCTGGTTGCTGAAAGAACAAAGATGTCAATATGATCTTTTCATGAAGGTGGACAGGAAATACAAAGTGCAGTAGCATAAGAAATTAATATATTGTTTTTATAAATAGGAGTGTGAGGCTCATGGATCAGTGAAGAGATCTCATTCTTCCTATTTATTAATTCTAACATGTTTTCTTTACATTTTCCAGGACTTGGTCCAGCTTATACTGGTGGTAAATCTGCAGGATGTCTTCACTTTGGAGGGATCCCAGTGACTGAGGTTTGAGGTGAGGAAAGACACCTGGCTACTCTTCCAAAACATGCTGCCATGTGAGCTATGCCTATCTCTGGAAAGCCACAGCAAACAGAAGGGGTGAGATACAACTACTGGAAATATTAAACTGTCCTTCTATGTGCTTGTGCCTGTTGTTTCCAGCACTGCCATATATCAGTTAACAGCCTCTTAGAGCAGCCCAGAGCTCCTTGGTGCATTTGGCTGTTCTGAAAGGAAGGAGTGGTGTGAACTCAAGAATGAAAGCAAGGACAAATACCTGAGGCAAAAGGACAAGATCTGTGAAATGCCCTGGTAGGCTTCACAGAGGCTAATTGAGGAGGGCTAGTTGATCCTTCAAGTACATGACCTGAGAATCCCTCCAAGCTGAGTGGTTTTCCAGTTGGTGGAGTGGTTTATAAGATGTTCTGAAGAAAAATCTTAATAAGCCTGAAATAAGTCACTTTTCCTTCTCCCTACTATTCTCCAGTTGTACAATAGCTCTTCAGCCTTTGAGGACACTTTTTTTCTCCTCTGCTCCAGGTCAAGAAATGCAACCTTGTGCTGTCCATAGAAGTTCAACATCCCCTCTCTGCCATTAATCGTCACTCCAGCTGTCATGTGAAACCAGAAGCTGCAGAGGAGCTGACAGGGAAGATATGGGAAAGTGATGCTTGTTTAGGATGATAAATATTGTTTCCTGTGATAGAAGATGGCTTTCCTGGTTCATATGAGAAACTCTGAGGCCTCTCTCAGCAATACTAGTGCAAGCAATATTTCTTACAACATAATATCTACAGAAGGAGCAACAGTTTTGACCCCAAGCATTATTTCTTAACCCCTTTTAAGTTAATTTATGTGGAACATTTTTTGGAGAAAAGAACCTTCCTGGACATGGCTACTGTAATGCAAAAGCAAGAACATACTAATTAGAACAATAAATACACAATATATTTATTTATTGCTTGCTTGCTTAACTTTGGAGATACGTCCACATACTGCAGTTACTTCATGTGCAATCCACTGAGAAACTGGTGTCTAAAGGACTGCATTTTCTTTACCACTATCAAAAACTAATCACTTGCATATTAACTTGTTATAGAGTACCAATGGCTGCCACCCAATTTTCCCTTTGATCCATAAGTAATTGTCAAATATTGAAAGCTGCGAGCATGTTTGCCATCTTCCTTGAAAGTCATGCTAGCAGAGTTGCTATAGGTGCTGGAAGTTATTTCCTGAAGGCAGGTGCTGAGTGGTGAAGCCATAAGCAGCATTGTCCAAGGGTTTTCTTCCATAGGAGACTCAGATAAACGTGGAGGGGTATTTATTAGACATGTCCCTCCCTCGGGGAACTGGCAGAAAAGCAACAAAGAACCAGCACAAAGGCAGATGCTGAGAGAGGGCAGATTAACAGGGCTTGTTGGGGCACAGTCCCAACTGTAAGATCACTTGTGAAGGAAATTTCTTGCCACACCCAATGCTCAACTCCCAACCCCCCTCTTCATATGAGCATCTTGCAGTGCAAGTCCCTGTCATTCAACTCTCCTTGGAAGCAAGAAGAAAAAACTTCCCTGAACTGGGAAGAAAGGCATGAGTCAGGCTTCTGGCCACTGCACTTTATCCATGGCTAATTGTCACATTGCTGCTTTAGCGAAATAGATGTCCTCTCTTAGGAGTTTAATGCAATTAGTGTGATACTTCAAAAGGTTGCTGTCCCTGCCACCACGCTGGAGATTTAGGAGTGTGTGTGTGATGAAGAGTTATTAAGCTTCTGTGCTGCTGCTTGAATTTTTTTTTTCTTCCCTTAAGATATATAAAATCAAATCCAGAAATGTCACCTAAATCTTTCTTCAGAGTAATTTTGGAGGCTTATTGAAGTTGCTAAGTGAACCTCTTAAGCATGAAATGCTACAGAAAATAGCCCTGCTTGAGAAAAAGCCTGTGAGGAATGCTGGTGTAGTTGAAGACTGAAGTGCCAGTCACAACTGCAGGTTGGGTCAGAGGATGTGTTACCTTCTCATGGTTACAAGCTACCCCGACCCTCTGTGATACCCATGTAGCTGCTTCTGTCTCAGTCTTCCCTTGGTTTCTACCTCCCATGCTTGACTTGTATTTGCCACACCCTAATTAAAGACTCTGGGGAGTTGTAAATACCTGACTGAAAAGTATTTACACTGGAAGGTGTAAGGTGGAGATAGCTACTTGGGTTGGTACAGCTCTGCTTATACTGATCTGGGTTAATGTATTGCTACAAGTGCAGTGTAGTAATTATACTACATTATTGTGCTGATTTTGTCTTTCGTGTTTTGCATTTAAACCCCTACTGTGCATATTTAAGGGTATTAATACTTAATGTTTATCAAGCCTTCTCTGTAATGTATTTTAAATATAAACACTCCTGTAGTGTTGTGTAATTTCTCGCCTTCATGTGTAGAAATAGATATCTTTATATCTTTATAGATATCTTTGCCTTGACAGATTTAAAATGCAGTAAATTATGATAAAACACGCTGAGATCCCTGATGAAGCAAGAAATAAAAAAGGGAAATCCGCGTTTATTTTTAGTATTATAAAAAAGTATATTGGAGTTATAGGTCAGCACCTATATCTTGAGGTTTTTGTTTAGTTGTGGGATTTTTTTAATGTGGGTTTAGAAGAATAAACATTATAAACTTCTGGGTGTCCTCATTTTGAACGTATGAATTCTTTAAAGACAAAGGCAGGGTGGAGATCATATTGGTCTCACAATGTTAATTCATTAGCTTGTTTGTTCAGTTGTACATTAGTGCAACCTTCTCAGCCTTTCTTTGTCTCCAAGTCACCTATTTTAAGAGCTCTTCTCACTTTCAAACCCTGGTAAACACACTGCATCTATTTACAATTGTGTTTCTTCTCCATGTGCTAATTCCCTTCAAATTTTCTCTTGCTTATGGTTTTTTTGGAAGCTGTGGAATGTGTGTTGCTTTGTTGTTTAGGTCAGAAGGCCACATTCCTGCCTGTATTGTTCGGGGCACATATATGCCAAGCTTACTATCTGCAGTCAAGCCAGTGAAGAACACGCCAGGAGTGACACACTCATCTGCAGTGTTTCCTGCTGGGTAAGTTGGATCTAACCATCCTAAGTGAGTCAAAGATGTATCTCAAATATTACCATCATTTTGCTATGCTGGAAAGATGCCACCTAGAGCTGGTGCTTCGGTTAAGAACAATTCTCTCTGCAGTATGTCTGTTCTAAACACAGACAGATGGACCAGATAATGTCAGACAGCTGGGACCTGAGTGGGAGAGAATACCACTCTCAGAGTCATGGTGTCGTATCTGGGGCTATTTCAAGATCCTGTCCTGTAGGGTGCCCACTGTTCTGCCTCAGAATTTGTCTGTCCTTGGTGTGTCTGGACATGCTTATGATCTCTTGGTCAGGTATGTTGAGCTATGGGGCCTCCAAATCCTTCCTTACTCCTTCACTCAATTAGATTAGATTGACTATGGCTTTGATTAGTTCTTGGCCTGTATGTGGCTGAGGCAGGTTTGGTGCCAAAACTTATGCACCCTCTGTTGCATAAATTGCAACAGAAATTGCATCTAACTCTCTCTTTTTTTTTTTCTTTTTTTCTTTTTTTTTTCTTTTTCCCACTTGTGGGACAAACTACTTTGTGTTTTATGTGTGTTGTGTTGAATGGGACTGGAGAGTAACTGACCCAATAATTGACACCTCTGTTGATGATCTGGCTTCCTGAATTTCACTGCCCTCTCAATCTTGAGATTTGCAAGCTTTAGAAACAATATTTTTAGATTTTTTCTTAAATTAATGGTTTACAGTAATTGAAAAACATATTAAGTAATGTAACTTCACTATTGCTTTATCAACAAGATTTTCAAATAAGGAAAACAAGTTACTTTATTTTATGATGGAGATTGTTTTCTTTTAAGCTGTGAAATTTTATGGCTGCAGAATGAATACATGTCAATATGTAATGCTTTCTTTGGTTATTCTCAGGTTGAAAAACATGGGCTGTCAGCTACTTCCTCTATCCCACATACAGTGATACCCTAGAGGTTCTTAACTTGTGAGATTTGCTAATTGTTGTGAACTTTTATTCTGGTATCTAAATAAGACTTTTTCCTTCCCCTGTTGGCTTTTCCCTATTCCTATGTCAAGAAAAATTATTTTTTACTCTAATCAGTACAAACTTTCAATGTTTTCCCAGCCATTCGCTCTTTAATCATAACTCTGCTGGATCTTAACTTCAGTGTATTAATTGTGACAAGGTACTATGACACACTTCAGAGTGCTTAATGTCTGTCAGGCTTTGTAAAAGTCTGTTGTGGACCTTGTTTGTTTAGCTCAAGGTAAAAAGTGCTCTGCCATCAGTGTCTTGTCATTGTTTTTTCATTACTCTTGGCATTACTAGTAGTGCTGTGAAGAAACCGGTGATAGAGGCTGAGATTATAAACTGCAACAGCTGATAACATCAGATTGCATTTTATAGTCTTTTCATATTTTTGCTGGTGCTTCTCTTAGTTTCTGAAAAGCTCATATTTGTAGACTTTGAACATCTATACATCCTCACTTACTAGCAGCAGTAGCCCAGTGCCTATTGTCCTACCAAAAGACTGCTAATGCAAGAATGTTGATTTCAGACTCTTTTGTGAAAACAGGAATATGTTTTTCTGTCAGGCTTAGAATTTATCCTCCAGGATATTTTTTATTTATGGTTTTTTTTTAACCCTTTGGGAGATTTTTGTTTGTGTCCTCAGGCTTATTATACAGAAATTATGGAAATGATCTCAGATACTTTGCATTTTCCTGCATCTGGAAAAATTCATCCATCTATTCCTTACACAGAGAAATCATCCAGTTCCTGTAATTTCACCCACAGAACTCCAAGTTGCTCTTTCTCTTTGACCAATTATTTGTAAGAAAAATTATTGCAGAAATTTGGATCAGGGATGCCAGGCCCATTTTTGTTGTCTTTCCCTATTTTTAGATATTAAGATCACGCACATTGTTTTCTGCTTGCTCTTTGTGTCACCTCAAATCCAGCCTTAGTCCCCTCAGTTACTAAGCACATTCCAGCTGGTGAATTTTGCAAGTTTCTGACAGTAGTTGTGGGAGTGAAGTAGCAACGTATGGTGTGATTTCCACTTCCAAGTATTAAATATTTCAAGCCTCTCTCAAAGGAACTGGCTGCTACTTTGTTCCCAATCTATGAACAGTTCTTGTGTTTCGGAGATCCTAATTCCTGACATTGCCTCTTACCAAATGTGTTACAGATTATTCCTAGTGATGAAGTATCGAGGTCCCAGAGAAAATAAACTTTTACTTTCTCAAGAATATCAGGACCATGCTGCTTTAATTGTCACATTACCTGCACAGCTTTACTTTTACAAGCGTTGTGCTGATCTTTCCAAAACAGCTACATTTATATTTGCTAAAAATCTTACTGAAACTTTGGCTTCTTGGTAGCTTTTTTAAAAAAACTGCTCTTCTTGCCCTCAGTCCACTTCTTTGAACTGCTTTTCACTTGGTTTACTATCTTTCAGGAAAGCTGTGTTTTCTGCCAAAAATACCCCCCCAGCAAGTATTGCTGTTAAGTGTGTTCAGAAGAGGAGGCGCAGAACAGGAACAGATCCATGCCAACACAAGGTCCCTCAGCCTGGCTTTGTTTCCAGTACAGCTTATCCAGTGACAGTGACAGTGTCAAGCACTGGTATAAGCAACTATTCATGCATTTGAGTTTCAGACAGCTGGAAAGTTCTGAAAGCACTGAAAAAGGAATGGCTATGGTAACATCTGGGAGGATAAACTGCTGGCTGGCCCAGTTGGTTTCACTGGGCTTCTGATACTGGTGATTTCATTCCACATAAATCTGACCCATGTTCTGAAAGAAGTTATTTCATTTCATGTCAAAATACTGCACCAAATATGAAATGTTCAGAACTAAGCAATGGATGGTTGACCAAACAGATATCATATTAATATGATTGTATTTAGTCTTTTCATGAAACGTATGTAATTCAGCAGTTCTGACTTCAGCTGCCTACACAAAACCAGTTTACTTCCTTTTTTTTTTTCAGAATTCTAAACTCAATATTTTGGATTGAAGAAACAAACTTTTCTGAGTCTTTATTTTGATGGTTTCAGCCTCACAGCGGGCAGTTGTACCTGACTTGCACAGGGTTTAGCAAAGCCATGGAGCCCACCTTAGCCTCTTTACCACATGTGCTGCCCATAATGCCTCAGTGTTCTGCAAATAAGGCCATAAATCAGACTTTTGCATGCTGACTTCACTGGATAATACAAGCACCTAGGTACCTACCAGATATGCCAGATAATGCATTTAAGTGTGTGCTGGAGAGCAGGGCAATGGCTTGTTCAGGTTTGTACTTCACTTTTATATATAATAATTCCTTTTTTAATATTATATCTAATATTTTTTAAAATACAAAGTTTTAAATATTCTGATCATTTATATTATTAATTACAATGGGATTTTTTTAAACATTATCTCCATTACATTAATCCTCACTTGATGCAACTTATTTTGCCCATTTTCTGGAACAGTAAAACTGAACACTCAAGGCCAATTTTTCAGAAATTCCATGTAAGAATTTGTCTTCTAATTACATGCTTTGTCTGCAACTACTGTTGTTTTTACCTGTGTGAACTGTGTGTCCTGGCAAGTAAATCTGATTTTACAACCACATCTAAGGATAAGTTAAAGATGTGACTAAGGCACCTGGAAAATCTAACTTAATTTAACTGACATGTAACATTCAATCTGAATTCAGTGATTCTGGGATGAACAACTATGTATGTTTCCCAAGGCAGAAGAAACTGGGTTTTACTCATATCCATTGGTCAACGAGGGCTTTCACCTGCTGTTATCCCAACTCAGATCTCCAAATACACACCATCAGTTCCCTAACAGAAGCTTCTCAATCCTTGAGAAGAAGGGGTTCCATGTTTTAATTCCATGGCTTGCTGTAACCAATTATGTTTGGTTTTGGTCAGGGATCACCTTGATACATCTCTGTATGGGAAATGTATGGGGTGCAGGGAAAGGACAGGCAGTGATAAAGAGGGGGGGGGAGGGAGGGAAAGGACGGAAGTCTGCAGAGAGCACTGGTGAAACAAGAAGGAACATCACCTTTCCCAAGGCCCAGTACCTACCTTCTTCTTAATAGAGACAAGCTGATAAATTTGCTCTGAAATGCTGACAATAAATCCAGTTTTCTTAGTCCTTTTTTTTTTTTTTATTGTTAATTGTTGAGTTTTTCAGACTGCAAAAGGCACAGAAGGAATTCTCTCCTTGACCAACTCCTCTCCCATCGCTTGGCAGCTTGGTGCACCTGAATTTTAAGTTTCATTGGAATCTTCTGATGGAGGTATTTCTTTTAAGATGTTCTTAATGGCTTAAATTTAGTCACAGCTTAAACAAAACTGATACGTTAATAGCAAAGTGATTTTTTTTAAATCTTAAAAAATTACAGACAAGGTAAGGACATATAAAGATCAACTTGATTCCTACATTCAGGACACCTTATGTGAAATATGTCATCTTCAGGAGAAATGTTATGTCTTTAAGAATCAAATAAAGTTCAGGACAGGGATTCTGTCTTGTTTAAGTCAGAGAATACCAATAATCAAAAAGATGCTTCTCCACTGGTGATAAGTCCATAGGTATTACTTTAAGAAATTCTGATACACTGGCATTGTCTGATTTAATTGCAAAGTGGGTAATACAAGCATACTTGTAAGGAAAGGGGATGCACTCCCATCCTCCAACACCTTCTTAGAGCTATTTGTTTGCCATTTGTTCTGAGAGACAGCTGCTCTGCCCCTGCACCTGGCAGGTGTAATTGTAATTCTTCCAGTGGTTTGTCAATTACCTCTAATTTAGAGCTATGTTCAAGACAGTGTGCACAGGTCTCTGAGTGCAACACAGGCTCAGACAGGCAGCAATGCTGTGAAAGGGAGAGGAAAGCCAGTATTTAAGGCATGTAATGAGGTTTAACGAGGATAAGTGCAGAGTCCTGCATCTGGGAACCAGGACTAATAAATGACACTGGTATAGGTTGGGAGAAGATCTGCTGGAGAACAGCCCTGTGAAGAAGGACCTGGGAGTCCTGGTGGACAAGCTCTCAATGGGACAGCAATGTGCCCTCATGGCCAGGAAGGCCAATGGTATCCTGGGGTTCATTAGGAGGAGTGTGTCCAGCAGAACAAGGGAGGTTCTGCTCCCCCTCTACTCTGCCCTTCTAAGACCTCACCTGGAATATTGCATCCAGTTCTGGGCCCCCCAGTTCAAGAAGGACAAGGATCTGCTAGAGAGAGTTCAATGGAGGCTACAAGGATGATTAAGGGACCGGAACACTTGTCCTATGAGGAAAGGCTGAGAGACCTGGGGTTTTTTAGTCTAGAGAAGAGAAGATTTAATAAATGTTTATAGATATATGAGGACTGAGTGTTGGGAGGAGGGGGGCAGCCTCTTTTCACTTATGCCCTATGATAGGACAAAGGGAAATGGATGGAAGCTGGAGCACAGGAAGTATTGCAGTGTCCCCCTGATTTACTCCATGTGTTTGACAGCATATTTTTCAATGAATTGTTCATGTCTATGGCAAATACTAATATGGCAGGGACACACACACACACACACACACACACCCCAGGTATTATACTGGCAAATGGTCGCTCCTGGAAGCAGCAGAAGCAGCAGAGACGCTTTGGTGTAATGACTCTATGCAGCTTGGGAATGGGGAAAAAGAGCCTGGAGTATCGAGTGCAAGAGGAGACCTCTCACCTGGTGGAGTTCTTTGTTAACTTAAAAGGTACCTACCATTAAGAAATCAGATACTTTTCAGTCCTGGATCCATATCTTCAGTATACAAACTTACTTTCTCTAAAATGCTATTGATAAAGCTTGCAAAGTTGGAAACTTCTGAAATTCCACTTCTGTGGGCTTATCACTTGCCTATATGGCTGATGTCACTGAACTGTACAACCAAGTTATTCTCAGACTGCCTACAGTAGAGTGACACCAGTCTACACTTTCTAAGTGCCACAAATTCTGTGGGAACATGTGCCTTGGACACAGCACAGTTATTCTGAGTCTGGGGTGCATGAGTTGTGGAAAATTACTGTGTGGTTTGGGCTAAAACAGGTAAACTTTGTGTGAAAAACAACTTAGCTAGGAGTCGTTAAGGATGACGCCTTCAGGGGCACAACTATGTAAATGGCAGTGCTTTAGGCAAACCAATCAAGATAAAGATGAATACGCGTGAACAGGAGTTAACAGCCAATCAACTTAATTGTAAAGGCGCGTGATCACGTGCCTGGATTCGCAGCTGGATATAAATAAGTTTGTTGCAGCCTAATAAAGTTGGAATTTAGCGTGCATCAAACTGTCCCCGTCCCTTCCATCGCAGCAAATGGTGACCCCGACGTGATTTGGTTTTAATCGTCCAGGGAAGGACGACCAGCTGCGAGTCTCTGGGAACTGAGGATTTCTGCTGAAAGGAAGCAGGTTGCGGGCCCGCATGTCATCACCTCCTCTCAATTGGTAGGTGATCCCAGAGAAAATCATAAGGTATGGGAAGAAAAGGATCTCATACAGAAAGGGACGTATACAGGCTCATTAAAGAGCTGATACACAGCACAAATATATTTTAGGCCATGGCCTGAATTTAGTGCTGATTTGGACTTGTGACAAATTTTCTGATGTCATGGAAGAATATCTTTGCAACAGAGCTGTGGGCTAAGGCGGGTGCTATCCTGTGGGATCTTTCTACTAAGGGTAGTGTGGAAGCACAGCGGCTGCTTACGCCGTGGCAAACTGTTTGAAGCAGTTAAAAACCAAGAGACGGGGGAAAAAATAGAGCAAGAGGCGCAGTCCACGACAGCTCGAAATGCCCCCGTGACCTCCGCCTCCTCGGTGCCCTTCGCTTCTCCTGGGACCACCTTGACCCTGCCCACGCCTAAGCCTCGATCGCACCCAAAAAGCACGGCTGCAATGGTCTCTCCCGGTGAGGATCCCTTTGACTCAGAACAAGAACTGGATTTATATCCTCCCAATGACCACGATCCCGGGTGGTATGGGCTGCAATTAAGAGGCAAGCGTTGGCTGAGGGAGACTTGCTGAAATGGCAAG
>JANHGL010009507.1:19327-41725 GCA_024611195.1 Ceyx melanurus | reverse complement strand
GGAACAGATCCAGGCGGGTCTTAAGTGTCTCCAGAGATGGAGACTCCACAACCCCCCTGGGCAGCCTGTTCCAGAGCAGCTTGAAGGGGCTCCATATTCCTGCCTTACACACAGCAAACTGAGGGTTTTCTTCCAGCATAGTTCCAGTCAATTTCAAGATGCTTTACCAGTTCTGATCAGCATCACATCTTAACTCTCTTTGGTATATACAAACAAGTGCCATTAGATTGCTCACCTCTGGCTATTTGTGAGAGCCAGAGAAAATCCTCTGGGGCAAGGTATGCAAGATGAGAATCCTGTGTCTGGGAGGGTAAGGAACTCTGCCATACCACTGACTTTCTTGTGAACTGTTGTATTTAGTCCTAAGAAATTATTTTTTAAAAAAGTAAAGTTATTGCATTAAGTTTGTGAAAAAAAAATAAAACAACTTACAAAAATAATTAGAAAGCAAAAGTTTAAGAAAAAAACAGGAGACAGACATACTGCATTTAGAGAGGAGCATGATTGCAATATTTGCAATATAAATAATTCTCATACTGTCTATGCAGTCTTTCCCCAGTATGATCTGGTCCACTTTTAAGGATATGAGTAGAATAGCCTACATCCCAATTACCTATTTTGGGTCTCAGCTAACAGCTTTATTTGTAAAAACGAGGATGCAAAACATTTAGTCTTCAAGAAAGGAAAAAAAAATAATTTGAATTTCAAAACCACAAAGAAGTACAACAAATGCTCCCATGAAAAATGCCACTACATCACTACCAGAGTATTCATGGACTAAGGCTCTGTGCCAAACTGCAGTCCCAAGGAAAGCTCATAGGCAGTCCCTAAAAAAACCTTAAAATGGGGTTTGTAATGAAACATACAACCTTTACCATGAAAGAGGGATCAAAGAACAGGTACACTAAGCACTTCTATACAAAACCAAACAACAAAGTAAACCTTTAAACATAGTTTTTGTCTTTTGGTTGCAAGATGAACCAAAATCAGTGTTGGTCATCAGCTGGGAAACAGAATCTTTTTTCAACCAGGTGATGGTACCACTCTGGCAAATGTTTCCTCACTTTCCCCTGAGGGAATCATGTCTTTTACCATTCCAAGTAAAAGTTACACAGGCAGAAAGCTCTGCCACCATCTCAGCAAGAAGTCTGGATAGTTTCAGTGATGTATGCTGTATTCCTCTGACCACTTCTATCTCAATTCTCAAGTTGGTGGGATTGGTGCTCAGGTCCCTCTGCCAGGTTAGCCCACGGTTACGAAACGGCTTCCTTTGTTCTGAGACAACGTTGTCCTTTGCTCCTTCAGGATCCCAAAACGTTCGTTCAGTGTCATCCCCGTCTGAAAAGTAATTTCACCCCAAATGAAAAAGATGGCAGGTTACTTTAATCAGAGGAACAGAGACAAGCATATGTTTTTCCTCACTCTGTATCATCACATGACTAATTGCCTCATGCAGATTTAAAAAGAAAATAAAATTAAGTTCAATTTGCTTTCATCATTTTCCACTCCATTTAAAAAACAGATTGGACTATACATCAAGAAATAGTGTTTATCAGAATTCATTAAGAACATTAAGTCTACTCAAAATATCACAAGTCAAAATGACAGACTGAAAAAGGGAACTTTCATTACACTCATTTCCTCATCCAGATTCTGTGTACCTCCAACATATGCAGCAGTTTAACTGTTAATGCAGGTTGCTTTCCAGTACATCCAGTTAAGGCAGTAGACTGAAGTCTCAAAGTTCCAGTTAATTTTACAGTATAGTAGACAATTTTTGACATACTGCTTTTTCATGGAAGGAGCAAATCCAGACTGACGCACTGTTGCCATGTAGTTTTCTACAGCTGGCACAGCGTTTATCTGTCATCTTGTAAGAATTCCTTCAATAACAGCACTAAGATTCCTGCACCATGTTGTCTGTCTTAATGAAATTTGGGGACAAACTGCTCATCTTTCAAGCCTTTACATCATCCAATTTGACTTTTTTTTTCCCTTTCTCCCCAGATTTTTGTGTGTCCCCCAGATGCATAGCAAAAGCTGCCTTATAAATTCATCTGTCAGCGTTCCACGTGGGTTGCACAACTGAAAGCAGCTCATCCCTGAATTACGCACAGTTGCTGATTCAAGCACAGCAGGAACACCAGAAGGCTTTTAGATACATTCAACATTTTAAATCCCATTTAAAGACTGTGGGTGTGCAAGACACGAACTAGAGGAACAGGAACAGTGAGTTTAGTTACTTGCTTCAAGTTACATAGCAAGTTAGTGGAAGAACTGGAAGTGGAAACAATAAGTAGTCACTAGTTCCCTTTCTGTCACTAGTGAGCATAAGGGGAAAGTGCTCGGTCACTGACTTTTCTTTGTCTTGCAACTACTTCCAGAGTTACGGAAAGGAACTGCATGTACCTGTTTTCCAACACTGTTAATATCAAACTGCAATGGAACTCCTTTGGGAATCTTCTTCTCCTCAGATTGGTCCCTCTTCATCAGAAAAGGTGGCACAGAAGTATGGGTTAATTGTAATTTCTTGAATCTGTGAAAGAACATCATTAGGAAAGACACACTGAATATGTGTTTTATGTAATAAAGCCTTAATGCTGATCAAGGTATGATTTTTTAATCAACCATTTGATAAGGTTGACCAAACAGCTGGAGAGCACAAACTCAAGAAGGTAAAAGCCAGGCAGAACTACAGAAGGGCAGTATTTTCTACTGTTATCAGACAGTAAATGTCCTAACAGGAAGCAATCTTATCCTAATTCTCACAATCCTACTGACAAATGCATAATTTGTGGTTAATTATTCCCATAAACATAACAAATAAAAATTGGTTTGCTCTTCCTTACTGATAAAATGCTGCAAATTAAAAACAGGTAACTGAGAAGTTTAAAATAAATCACCTCATGAAACAACAGTACCATCGACTTCGCAAAAACAAATACAGTCATGTTTTCTTTAAGAACAACTCTAGCAGTATCATTATAATAATAAGGAGGGAACTATAAACATCACTCATCAAGTAGGTGCTCATACATTTTCATTCAGATAGGGGAGGAAAACATCTGCAATAGGGTCTGATTTGGAAACAGGCTAGCAAGGTGAAAATCTGCCAGCCCAACTCTCTTCAACTCCACATTACACATCAAGCTCTTAACTGGGAGATGCCTCGAGATCTTCAACTGTGATATTTTTCAAACACAGCTCAGAAATACTCAGAAAAGGGCCAGATGTAAAAGTCTTCACAAGAAGGTGTCACCCTGAGGTCACCTGACATACTATCTGAAAGGAACTTGCTAAATGTCTCAAAACAGCAATTTCAGTTACATTAAGAACATTTCAGAACTTTGTTTTGAAAACTCACATTGGGGCTATGATTGCTTCGGGGTTATCAATGGACACGGTCAGGATCCCCCCGCTTGTGGTGGAAGTTCGCCATCTAGTTTGAAAACACAGAGATCACTTACAGGAGTGCTGCAGAAATTTCAGTCAAGAGTATCTTTAGAAGTGTGTCCAAAACAGTTGGTTAAGAAGGAATGGACAGGCTTTTTGAATATAGTCTGGTGCAAAGGCTAGCTGCAGTCAAATGATCTTCAAGAAGCTTGGCCATTGATTCTTGTATCTTTTACAGTATATCTAAACCAATTCAGGGCAGCACCAGGTCACAGGCTGGCAAGCTGTGCCAGAACTGCAGCACTGACCACAACCTTAACTTTTTAAAAACATTCGCTTTCCTTGCCACACAAAAGGTCAAAATGGTCCTCCCAGCAAATCCAAGAGGTGGCAGACTACAGGCCTGTGCCATATGCTGCTTACTCAGCCTGTTGTGTTACCAACAAACAAGTTGTAAAAAGCCTGGCAGGCACAGAATGGTACAGGAAGAATACACGAGGGGCAAGTCAACTGTCCATCTTGTGACTTGCCTTGCTTATTTCCAGACTATTCCCTAGGATTGTATGTATATTAAATAAAATGGAAATTACATAAAGAGCTCAGGATGTCAAATTGACGTTTGATTTTTTCTTCCAGTCTATGCAGTATTCATGAGTGGTAGAGATAAGTCTGATCCTCTGAAGCTACCACCTTCCCCCTCATTCCTGGAAGCGTCTTATGCAAATGAACTCCTGGTTAAATTAGAAGATAATTTAGGAAGTAACTGAGAATAGGGGAAAGCTCACTGTCACTCAGCTGATATGCCTACAGATAAAAAAATCCCATTCAATTATCATAGCCAGGAAGCCAGAAATAAAACAAGAATCATATGAGTAACCAAACTGAAGTTTTCCAAATTAAATACTTACTGACGAGTTCTCTTCACTGCCTGATTATCAAGATCATCTGTTGACTGCACTTGGGCCTGAACCTGAAAACACATCAACACAGACACTGTTTTTGAATAATGTTTCAATTCCCATTGCAGCAGCTGGAAAAACAGAAGTTAAAAACCAGAAGTTTAACACTGTGTGCACAGTCTGCAAAACCAGGGTTGTATTTTCAGAGGAACTTCAAAGATAACTATCCTATTACTTTTGTAAGACATTAGAAAGAAATTACTTAAAGAACACAAAATGATGTAAACAAAAAATTGTCAGTGCCAGTAACTTAACCATTAAAAGAGATGAAAATGTTTTGAGGACTATGTCAGCAAACATACACTGTACCAAGATGCATCACAATGTTACCATGACATCAAGAAAAACCTGGCTAGTTTCTATTTAACCTATTAACATACACAAAATCCAAGATACCACTAAGTCCTGATGCTGTTGTAAAGGACTTTGGTTTTGTTTTTCTTCCTCCTGATGGTGATTCTGCAATCCACGTGAATGGAAGACAGCAGTTACCTACAGTCACAATGATGGCAGATGGGGAATTAGGGCACAAATAAAAACTGAGTGTGCAGTGAACGATAGTGGGGTTCTATCTAGTCTTTTGATCTTACTCAAATTAACTAAAAAATCCCGAAGTAATGAAAATAAATAACCCCAAAATACTAGGAAAAATAAACCCAAAACAAAACAAACCACAAACCATAATCAGATTCTGAAAAATGTTTCTGCTCTGTTGACCTGAAGGCAAACTTTTGAAAGCTGCACAGTGCTTTCTGACATTTACTTTTAACAGGAAAAATGAGTAATCTGCAACTACCCTCAAACACTCTGAAGGTTCCTTGACCCTTAGAACAGCCCAGCTACACCAGAACAGGAAGCAAAACTCAAGGGGCTGCAGTACCTGAAGAATACATTTCCCTAGAAGAATCTCTGTCCATTTCCCAGGCTACCTGAAGTTTCTTCTCAGATCTGACATTCCAAGCTGATTCATTAATGTCAGTATTATAGATTAGCTTAGAACCTGTGGTGTGATTTTGTTGTTTTCAGTAATTTTTATTACCTTCAGGCCCCTTCTAAACAGGAAAATTGCTTGACGAGCTTCTTTCTGCTGACTTAGTTTGTTTCCAAGCCTGGCAAAAGTGGACAGCATGTTATTCCTGTAATATTTATTAAAACAGAGATATCAAAGGCCCTACAGGTAGCATCTTAGAGAGACTACTATAAAAGTCAGAAATGCCCAACACATTCCTAAGGACATCTGCACTGCTGACTCATTGAGGATGAATATTGCAATTGCAATAAGCTTCTCATCTACCAGGAACAAAAGGCATTACTTACAAGTGGAGAAATCACTTCTGTTTCCTAGAAGCCTAGCAATTCTACCTCACAGGACAGTATGCTTGTTAATTCTGCTGTCTACTTTGCTCATCACCCTCCAGAACTTTAAGCATTGCTGGTAAAAAAAAAAAAAAAAAGCAGCAGTCTCAAGACGTATAAATAAAGTTTGTTTACAGTTCCCACAGCAGTCTCATAGTAAAAATTTTCATCATGGAGACCAGTTAAGACAGTTTATAACAGACATGTTAATTCCAGCACAAATAAAACATGCAATAGCTGCCATGAAACTGCAGATGGCACCAGCTTTCACAAAGGCATTTTACGTAGAACCTTCACAGAAGGAAGCATGGCTGTCTCCTCAAAGCTACCAAATCCACCTTGGCCATTTCTCTACAGGCTGCCTATGATGTCAACCAAGGCAGATTGCTCACAGAGGTGCTTCCCGAGTGCTCTACCCAGTCAGGAATACATGGCTTGGCACAAAGGCCACATTTGTCCCAGGCTCTTATTACTATATCAGGTATCTACTGGTTTCTCTTGGACTCAATCCTGTGAAACAAGACTCCCTATGGAAAGTTGTCAAGGAGAGTTCAGAAGGCAGATCTGGTATTTACCTTCTCCTGAGCGGGGCAGGCCTCCTGAGGGCTGGAGCTTGTTTTCTCTGTGGTTCAGATTGTCTCTGCAGGTTTGTTTTCTTTTTCAAAACTGGGTAATTCTGCTGTGTGTTCTTAAAAACCATATATGTATGTGTCACAACAAGGATAGATGTATACTGTATGCACACAAACAATTCTTCAATGTCCATTTACAAATGGCATACAAAATACTCGTGGCTTTGCCTATCAGTCTGGTATAAATTGAAAATAACTTCTACACTTTCAGAAATTCTGTATTCCCTTCATTATCAGGAAAAAAACCAAATCAAACACTACAGAGCTTAGCAGATTCTTTTTCATTATTGTATCAGCCTAAACTGAGAAAATAAGTATTGCGCACATCTTTAAAAATCCTATTCTTCACAAATCAAAAATCAATCTGTGGGAACACGTGCCTCGGACACAGCACAGTTGCTGTGTCTGAGTCTGGGGTGCGTGAACTGTGGAAAATTACTGTCTGCTTTGGGTAAACTGTGTTTGAAAAACAACTTAGCTAGGAGTCATAAGGATGACACCCTTCAGGGGCATAAAAGTTGGAATTTAGTTTTCATCAAGCTGTCCCCGTCCCTTCCATCGCAGCAAATGGTGACCCCAACGTGATTCGGTTTTAATCGTCCAGGGAAGGATGACCGGCTGCGAGTCTCTGGGAACTGAGGATTTCTGCTGAAAGGAAGCAGGTTGCGGGCCCGCACGATATCACCTCCTCTCGATTGGTAGGTGAGCCCAGAGAAAATCGTAAGGTATGGGAAGGATCTCATACAGAAAGGGACGTATATAGGCTCATTAAGGAGCTGATAAACAGCACAAATATATTTTAGGCCATGGTCTGAATTTAGTGCTGAATCGGACTTGTGACAAATTTTCTGATGTCACGGAAGAATATCTTTGCAACAGAACTGTGGGCAAAGGCGGGTGCTATCCTGTGGGATCTTTCCACTAAGGGTAATGTGGAAGCACAGCGGCTGCTTACGCCGTGGCGAACTGTTTGAAGCAGTTAAAAACCAAGAGACGGGGGAAAAAATAGAGCAAGAGGTGCAGTCCACCACAGCTCGAAATTCCCTCGCGGTCTCCGCCTCCTCAGTGCCCTTCGCTTCTCCTGGGACCACCTTGACCCTGCCCACGCCTAAGCCTAGATCGCACCCAAAAAGCACGGCTGCAATGGTCTCTCCCGGTGAGTATCCCTTTGACTCAGAACAAGAACTGGATTTATATCCTCCCGATGACCACGATCCCGGGTGGTATGGGCTGCAATTAAGAGGCAAGCGTTGGCTGAGGGAGACTTGCTGAAATGGCAAGTCGTATTCTATTTTTCTCAGCCGGCAGCTAAACTTACTGAACTTATTGCAGCTCCTGTTGTGTATAACCGGGGGGGGGGGTGGGGTGGTAACCCCCAATGGGAAGTGCTTAGCTTTTCTGTAACTAAGGAACTTCGCCATGTTGCTGCAGATTATGGGATTGGGTCACATTATTCTGCAGGACTGTTGGACTCTGTATTTGATGCTGCTACTCTTACTCCATATGATCTTATTATGCAGCAAGTAATAACCAAGCTTTATAAGCTCTAATGATTAACCATCTTATGGGCACAGGGACATTAGCAGACCCCACCACTCAAGCTAGGGAGTGCCCCAGAGAAGTTTTGGATGCTGTGAAAAATATTGCAAAAAGGGCATTTCTTAAAATTTCAGATGTCCACAAACCTCAGAAAGCCTTTTGTACTATATTGCAAGGACCTAAGGAATCTTACATGGACTTTGTTGCAAGGCTTCAAGATGCTCTTAACAAGCAAGTAGATAATGATGAAGCCAGGAATATTTTGCTCCCTCAGAAGGTGACAGAAAATGCTAATGCGGACTGTAAGAAATTACTTAAGTCCCTTCCTACTAAGAAGCCTACACTTGTAGAAATGCTTGAGGCTTGTAATCGCCTTGGTATAACAGAGCATAAATATGAAGCCATGGCTGCTGCTTTTGTCACCATGTATACTGGACAAACACCCACTGTATGCTTTGGCTGTGAAAAGCCAGGACATATTAAAAAGATCTGTCCAAAAGGGCAGAAGAGCGCGGATCGGCGCCGCACCCTGCACAAATGATGCCGACCACTCCACCCTTCCCAGCAGAGCAACTTGCGGCTTACACAGAGCCACAGCAGACAGTGAAGGATTGGACCTGGAAACCAAGCATGCGGTAACTTTACGGGACTCTTTCGTGCATTTGGTGGACATTAATTTTGAAGGTCCTCTGCCGGCAAATCAAGTTGCTCTAATTTCAGGGAGATCATCAACCACTTTAACAGGACTGTTCAGTTTGCCAGGAGTCATTGATCCTGGTGCGACAGAGGTTAAAATTATGGTTTGGACTCCACTTCCTCCCTGTATAATTCCAGCGAACAGTCGGTTTGCTCAATTGCTTTTGCTTCCTAGAGAAAGCATGGACTCTTGTGTGATTAAAAGGCGTGTGGGTGGGTTTGGGTCTACAGGACTTCCAAAGATTTGTTGGGACACAGTTCGTGTCTAGTGAGAGAAGAAAAAGGTGACGCCCTGATGCAGTTAGTTAATGAACAACTGGCTCAGGGGCATATTGTATCTTCCACTGGACCCTGGAGTGCCCCTGTCTTTGTTATAAAAAAGAAGTCAGGCGATGGGGTCTGCTTCTTAATTTGAGGGGGGTTGGCGGTGCTGTGGAGCCTGTGGGGCACTGCAGACAGGGCTTCCCTCATCTACATTAATTTAACTGTAACAGATTTCAAAGATTGTTTCTTTAGTATTCCTCTTCACCGTGATGATTGATGCTCCTCGATTTGCCTTCTCCATTCCCAATGTTAACATGCAAATGCCTACAAAGGTTTCATTGGACTGTGTTGCCACAAGGTATGAAAAACAGTCCCACAATTTGTCAGTGGTATGTGGCAAAAGCATTATCTCCAATTCGTTTACAATTTTCTCAGGTTTTAATGTATCACTACATGGATGATCTGCTTATTGCAGATCGTGATCAGGTGGAAATGGAGAACGTGCTTGTTCTTGGAGCTATTCAAAAGGCAAACTTTTGCATGTGTGCAGAAAAGGTGAGAAAACAGAACTGTGGTGTTACTTAGGCTGGAGATTCAAACCCAAAAAAGTATCTTTTCACAGCCTGAAATGTTTGCGCACCTTGTTATTAAGGCAAGGCATAGTGCTTTTGTTTTGACGGGTCGACAACTCTGTTGTGTGTGTGCCGCTTACCGATGCTTATCTTGCGTTGATAATTACCATTTCAGATGGCTATTCAGGGCTATAATGGGCAATTTTCAAACCACCCTCCTCACAAACTATTTCATTGATATTTTTCTAAGAGAAGTTTGCAACCTTTGGATGCTGTTTACCTTTTTTACAGGTGGGTCCGGACGGACTCAAAAAATTAGTTATTGTATTGGTGGGATGAAACTAAAAAGCAGTGGAATTCTGATGTGTCTTTTTCTCCCCCCAGCTTGTGAAACTAGCTGCGGTGGTCCGTGTGTTTCAAACTCACGCGGAAAGTCCTTTTATCGCCACATTAGGTGTACCGCTGGGAATTAAAACGGACAATGGTCCTGCCTATACCTCCCGAGCTCTGCAGAACTTGTTTACAGAATGGCACCTACGACACGTCACAGGAATTCCTCACTCTCTCACAGGACAATCCATTTGTCGATCGCTCACATCAAACTCTGAAAAATCTTACATATAAACAGAAAGGGGGACATACTGGGACTAATATTATATCAGAAGCATTGTATGTCTTAAAATTTTTTGAACTGTACATTTTGGAAAAAATCACATGTTTGAGTTGCAGGAGAAACCACGAATATTAATTCGTGATCCTGAGACAGGCCAGATTAAAGGTCCATATTCTCTAATAATGTGGGGAAAAGGTTATGCTTGTGTTTCCACGGAGGCAGGCCCACGGTGGACACCAGCGAGATACATCCGTCCATACAGAAAAAGTGATCAGCTATGTAATCAGCAAGAAAATATCAGCATGAAGGACAGCATGACAGTGACACTAGGAGATTCATAAACATTTTAATCCTAGGGTTATGGTGGTTGGGACTGCGTGTGTTTTTTACTGCACAGTATTGTTTAAACATTTTTTATGTACTTGTTATATTGTTTTTACTAATTTTACTAATCTTACTAACCTTACTAATTCAATGTTTTTGCAATGTTTCAAAGAATGACTGATCATGCTACGGCAAATTTTTATGGTACAACAGAAAGGGGGAGATGTGCAAAATTTCACCAGTTACTTGAGGCTGCAGACCTGTTAATTTTAGTAGCCACATAGTATCCAGAAAGTATTTCCTTGTATTTTGAGTGTGGAGGAGCTGGAGTACCAATTGTGCAGGAGAAAGTTCTTCTAGTGATCTGCATTAGTCAAGTAAACCTGCTGGCAGAAGCAGAGCATTGTCAGTATTGCCTTGACCCTCAGCAGTGTGTCAAAATTACTAGCAAAGTTTTCCACTTGGCGGCAAAAATCTACCCAGAGCAATGTTGACTTGTTTATGCCACTATCAATATTTCCAGACAGGACAATTCAGCATTTTGGTGTTTTTAAAAGCAGCTTTGTTACTGACTGAGAACTCACACTACTTGTGTGTCTCCCCTGCAGCTGTATGAAGTCTTTCCCTGGCTGATGTGTCATCTACCTGGTCCTCATAAGAAAGCTTTATCTTCCTATGATGTCCTCAGTCCTTTTGCAAGAAAGGAGATCAGAAGACGTGGAGAGGAGGATACCAGATGAACCACAGGATTTCATTGACTTTTACCTGACTGAGATAAAGTAAGTGTTTGTTCTATCTTATAACACATTTATGAAGTATAAGGACAAACAGATGATTATATCATCCAGTCTGACCCCTTCTATCACAGTTTCTTAGGCTTCATAGGCTTCTTGATGTGAATACAGTAGCTTGGGACATACTGATGTCTCCCAGAAAGGCATCCAGTTTTATGTTTTAGTTACGTTCATGAATTACCACAAAGTACATATAAGGTGTGATCTCATCAGCTACCCTCTGTCCATAAATAACCATATGTATACTTCAGTCCTGCAGTAAATGCAACAGTTTATGCCTGTAGGTTATGCAACTTTGTTAGACCACCTCATCTATAGCAAGGTACCCATGTTTACAATGGGATTAAATACATAAGCATAGATAATTGCCCTGAAATAGCTGACATGCTTCTTTGGATTTCAGTGTGTGTCCTGACACTGGCTGTCCCTGGGCCACATAACTGTATGTTCCTTTATTGGGAGGGAACTGTTCATTAAGGATCTTCCCTTTACTGGGAACTCTCTCTAGATCCTGCCTTGAGGAGATTCTTCACTCTGTAAAAGATTCCCAGGCTATCCTGAAATCCCTTATCATTCCTGCAGCATTAACAACAGTCCTTCTATCTCCAACCCAATCCCTTTCAGCAGTTGCACCTCAGCAATCCCAGCCTACTAAAGCTAAAAGAAACATCTCTTCCTTAGGGTGGATGAAATTTATATGGCTTCTACTTCTGGTCATAAGCTTTCAGCTAGACAGGCTGTCATGTTCTCACAGTATTGGCTCATAGGCTCTGGAAAGAGCTGATACGGTCTTTTGTCCATCATATCTGAAGGATTATGACAAGATTTACTAAAAAAACACTTTAGAAGCAAGGGTGCAGCTTTCTCTGGTGTCAGGGATGCAAGTTATTGCAATCTGTTTATTTCAAAATGGTTTTGCCTAATGTATTTTCTCTAATTGTTTTGTGTTTTATTTTGTTTTTTTATACTTATTATTAGAATAAAATACTTGGGTACCTCTCTTCCACCAGATCACCTTTATCCTGAACTTGGAGAAGAAACTATTCTCAATGTGTTCTGTTGAGATCCTTTTACTCAGATAGGTTTTCCTTTGGTATTTTATAGCACCACTTGATAGCAAACTGGAGAGACCAAGGCCTAGTGAGTGACACATCATGGGGTGCTTGTTTGGAAGCACATTCTAGGCTGATTCCAAAACTTGTCATGTGTTTTAAAGTTGTTGTTATTAAGTCAACAGGCATAAAATTGCTGGGTTTTAATGAAAGTGTATTCCACCTCATGGCAGAGAGCAATGCAGCCTTACTGTGTCGATTTGGGAAACGATCCCTTGGTATTTATCAAAACCCGTAATTTTCAATATTATTGTGCACGTGCCAGCTGTGGAAATATGAGTTCTCAGAGGAGAGGTGTACAGGATGACCTAACTTTTATGCTTTAATTTCAATTTTTTATCATTATCTCCAGTCTAAAGGGGGGGGTCAAGCCCAAGTATGATGAAGAAAATTTGGTACATGTTATAAATGATCTTCTCCTCAGTGGATCAGAGACCTCAAGCACAACATTGTACTGGGGACTGCTCTATATGCTAGTGAGTCCAGACATCCAAGGTGAGAGTCATTCTTGCTATGAAACGCTGTCGAGTACTACAAACATTAATGATGTCTGAATTTAATCAGTTGAAAGTGCAAAAGCTACTAGTTGAGCCTGGCTCTCACTCACTGAAAACACAGAATGGCAGCAGAGGAAAAAATCAAAGGCCCGTCCTATGACATGACCAAACCAGGTGGTGAAAGCACTTGCAGAGGGACCAAAGTTATCTCTGCAATGACATGTCAGTGAGGTGCTGTGTGCAAAGGTTGCAGGCTGACTGAAGGTAGCAGGAACAGAAGTCAGAGCTCTAACGGGTTCTGCCTGGTCCAGACGTTGCTGACATACAAGGAGTGCTAACACAACTTTGCTGTTTGCCAAACAGCCAGCCTATACTCTCTTCCCCTGCTGGCACAACAATCCTATCTGAGCACACCAGTACTCCAAACAACACACTGGATCCCTGACTGGACAAAACAGCTGGACAGACCCTGGCAGGTTATGAAGGACTGCAGGTTGACCTAAGAAAAGCCCTTGGTCCTGGTAGAGACACTTTCCTCTTCTCAGGAAACAAGGTAGAGAGATGCAGGATACTGTGCACTGTGCAAATTCACATACTTCCTCGAAGGGTTCAGTGACTCCCCTCTGTTGTTGCTGAGTTCTTCATGCACAAGGTTAGGCAGTTGGCATCCATGGAATATGGGCTGCTGAGTGCTGGGTTCAAGGCTCAGTAGAGCATGTTCTGTGCGTAACTGGCTGATGGCTTTAGTGTCTAGTCTTAAATAACCAGTAATGTTTGTTGCAGTTTATTCACAAAGCAGCACACAAACATTAGGAGAAAACAAAACATGAACTTGGAACATCTACAAGGGGTGGAAAGACTGTAGAAGTAGAAAAAGAAGTTTAAGGGGAGGATCCTGGCTGCCTGATCTGTAGAAGTGTTTTCAGGGAAGAAATGCTGGCAGTACACACAAACTACCCTTGTCTGAGTTAATATTGCAAAAGAGGTTGCCTGTTTGATTAAGACCAATTCCATGAACGTCTCTGTAGTTTCAGGTTGAGTTTCCTCATCCACATCTATGTCAGGAACAGGAAGGAAGGATATGGTTTGGTTTTAAGGATGACTTGGATAATCCTGGGGCTGGTGGCTATTCCATCTCCTTTTCTTGAGCACTGAGAGCAGGGGAGATCCCAGTACTCCTGCAGCCTCAGTAAGAGGCTGAAAAGTCTGCACCATGGAGTGCCTATTTGCAGCCAAAGTTTTAGGCTGATTCAAGTCATGTTTATTAATACACCATGTTGCCATACTTGAACCAACTTTGCGCAACTCATCCTTTGCACTGGGAGTTAATATCTGAGGGATCTATGTCAATTCTGCAAATTAGATTTAAATTTTGAGATAAACTGAGCAACCCCTAAACACCTTTGAAACCTGAGCAACCTGCCCTACACCTACTGAGTGTTCTGTAAGATAAACATCAGAGCTAGAAGAAGTACAGTACAGTCCTTGTTTATGATTCTAGACAACACACTGTTGGGGTTTTTTTCCTGATTTTTTTAACCTGTTAAACTCAGGCATTAAATCATGTTAAATCACAGGTTATAGACTTATTGTATGATGTTGAAATAATGCTTTTTCCTGTTGCTCTAAGAAAAGAGACCTGTTAAAATATTTTCCCATCTGCAATGGTGACTGTTTCTCCACAGAGAAGGTGCAGAAGGAGCTGGATGCTGTTTTGGGTCCTTCACGGTTGATCTGCTACGAGGATTGGTGTGAGCTACCCTACACAAATGCTGTGGTGCACGAGATCCAGTGCTTCAGCAACATCATGTTTGTTGGCATGCCCAGGGTGTGTGAGGGACACAACCCTGCTAGGATTCCCCATCAAAAAGGTACAGTCACAGTTTCAGCCTCTGTTGTTTCTTAAGCAGAACCATTAGCTTTTATTTCAGTTTTGTAACCCAATTTCCATCTATAAATTATTCTCCACATATGCCAGGAATGTGGTGCCTGAGAAAGAGTCACCATTTGTGGCTCCAGGAATGGAATGAGTCTCTCATTCAGCTTGTTGATGCTCAGAGTTGATGAGATCCCTGCCATGGAAACCTCAGGCATCTGCCCTGCCCAACTGCACAACTGCAGAGACCAGCTCTTGCTTGGCTGGGGATGGACTGGGAGGAGAAACTGTTTTGCTAAGACATTCCTGCTGAATTTGACACATCTCCTGGGATGGAGAGAGTCCTGTGAGAGGATGGCTCATAGCACCACTGACCTCATGAGCTAAGGGGCCTGCCTCAATCTGAGAGACTGTGAGCTATAGCTACAGCTGACAGTGAGGGAGTAGCTACCAAACACTGCTCAAGACACATACTAGTAAGGCATTTTTTAGAGTGATGTAAGCTATGCCAGGTGCCAGTTCTAACTGTAAAATAGTGCAAGAAACAGGAATTTGTTGCTTTTATTGCAAGAGAGATGGGAGAAACCAGCACCATTACTGGCATCTGGGGCTGGCCCAACCTAATTCATTTTGTGGTGAAGATTTCAGTCTCTTGTCTGCTTCTGACAGCCAGGTAGCCAAGGCACACAAACTAGTCTGTTGGGAATAATCAGTGAGGAAGCAGCCCAAAGTACTACTGCTAAAATGGCTCAGTTTGTCGTCAATGAAGTATTGCAGTTATTTTTTGATGCATTTCTCTTTTAAGCCTGAAAGGAGGTTTCCAATGCTGGGACCTGAATATCAACAGAAAAGTCCTATGAGAAGAACTCTTAAGATTATTATATTATTAAAATTAGTAGTCACAATGTAGTTGTATCAACATCACTAATGCTGTTAACACCTGCTCACATAGCTGCAGGGCTGGAAAAACAATTAATTTCTAACTCGGAAAATGATAACAGACTCCAATTTTCTAGGAAAATGCTCTTCTAACCACATCATATCTGCTCATTACAAAGAAATGGCAACAAGCAGCAGTTTTTAGGCAGACTGTGATGGGTGACAGGATAGTATTTGGAACTAAATCAAGTTTCTTCCTTGCAGGGCACCGCTGTTATGCCAAATATAGCATCTGTTCTGTATGACCCTGAGCAATGGGAGACACCTCAACACTTCAACCCTGGCCATTTTATGAATAAAGAAGGAAACTTTCTACCTTGAGAAGCCTTCTTACCATTCTCAGCAGGTAAAGGCACTGTCAGTTTGAACCAACCCAAGAGACTAGATGAAAAATACAGAAGTGTGAGACTGTGGCATTTTGTCAGATTACATTTTCTATCTCTGCTGTTTGCTGCCTTTAAAGAGCAGTGATGGCTTCTTTCTGCTAAGGGAGATGCTTCTCTGCTCTCAGATCCCAAACTGTTTTTAGAATGCTGTCCTGGGAATCCCACTCAAACCCCTGAACCTCCCAGGCTTGTTGCATGCTGCGTCAGAGTCATCCACAGCTTTTGTCTTTAGTATTCCTTAGGTATACCTTTTTCTGGTTTGGTGGTTGTTTTTCTTTCCTTTTTTTTTTTTCTGAGAAGCAATGTGTCTTGTGTGTACTGAAGTTACCTGCTATCACTTTTAACAGAATAAGCTTAAAGAAAAGCAGAATGCATTCTGGTAAACAAAGGGCTAAGTTCTTGCTTACGGAACTGAAAATTCAGTTACAAAAGAAGAAAATAAGATAACAAAGCACAGTTAGAGACCACACTTAGAAGTAAAGGGCCTGCTCTGTTGGTATCAGTTTAGTTTGTACAGCAAACTAGTCACTTAGATGTCCATCCAGGAGTGGTTCCTTAATGCAAATATCTTTTTCTTTCCTTTGTCTGCTAATCTGGATATGTGAAAGCATGATTCACCTGTTCATGCCATTGGTTCCAATGAGGAACTCTTGGAAATTAACAGCAATTAACAGCCTCTTGCTTTGCCTGTAAAGTGACCAAGCTTTTGTTCAATTGCAAATGCCATTGCCAAGTAATTGATGTGCTGATTTTAACTCACTAAGAAGGAATGTGAAAACAGCTGGCAGATTCTTTGTGAATGATGCCAAAACTCAACATCTCCTGTAAAAGGAAAATAACTTTTCTGCTGGGTCAAACAAGGTCAAGAAAGAAATGATGGTGCTACCTCAGGGATTCTCGTTGAGATTTTCATTTGGTGTCTCCTGACCTATGACATTGGATGACATCTCTCTGGAAAGAATGCACAAAGTTTTAGTTCTGTGGCTTTAATGATCCTGGCCTTGAACAAAAAAACTAACTCGCTTATAACAAGAACGAACAATTCCCAGTCACCTTCCTTCCCCTCTTCCTTCTGCAGGGCACTGAGTGTGTTTGGGGGAGCTCCTGGCGAGGACAGAGCTCTTTATTTTCTTTGCCAACCTGCTGCAGGCGTTCACCTTCCGGCCCCCACAGGGGGTGATGGAGATCAATACGGAGCCCATCCTGGGGGGTACCCTACAGCCCCCCCCATACAGGGTCTGTGCCATCCCATGCTAGGCTGCAGCATGGCAGAGTCCAGCATAAGACCAACATCTTTTGCTCGGTGAATTTCCTCTCAAATGTTGAAACCTTTGACTAGCAAGGATATTGAAATTAGTCTATTCCAGAGCTATTCAGAAATAGGGTGAAAGCAAAGATCCAGACTAACAGTTCTTGTGAAATTCTCAGATATTCTCTCCAGGATCTTAACCATTTTCTCCTCTTGGCACCTGAAGCAAGGTGCTATGGTTCTTAGCTCAAACCAACGTGCTATGTCTCCTCAACCTAGACAAGCAAAATCATCATGATGCTCAATCCTGAGCAAACCTCAGTAGAATTCAACAGACCGTCTCAGCAAGAGTTGAGTAAGTGTCATTTCTGTGAGTAGTTTGATGACCTCAAGTAATTTGACTCTGGAAAACACACTCTTAAAACCCTGTTTTGCTTTTACTGTCCTGAACTGAGTCTTTGTTGACAGGTTGCAAACTAAAAAACAAAAACAAAACCCCATCACCCAAAACCCAGGAAATAGATTAGAATGTGGATGCATTAATGACTGGATTTGATATAAATATCTCCCACACATAAATTAAAAAGAGTGAATCTAAAGTGGAAGAAATAAACTAAAATTAGTTTACTAGCAAATGTAAATGTGTGAGTTGGCAGCCTGATCACTGTCATAATATATTGCCAACTAGTTTATTTATTGTTTTTTGTCTGGTTTTATTTTTAAATGAAGTTTCTACATTGTAGAATCACACCTATTATAAATTCTGCTTGGATGAGGCTTAGATGTGGGATTAAATATTCACCTTGCCAGTGGATTTCACTGCTAACTTCACAGCAGGGGAAGGTAGAGACTTTGGATGTCAGTGTCTGAACACTCCACTGCAACCCATTTCCTCTAGGCTTTTCTTTAATTACACCACATGCTGTACTTCCTGCTCTTCCTTCCCTCTTTCCAATTCTCCTTACCCAGATTCAGTTCCTACTCCCACCTACCTGTCAGCCATATAAACTCTATTTTAGTATTCACCTTCCCTTTTGGTTTCCCACTGCTTACACCCCTTCTTCATATCAAGCTTCTGTCTCCTTTACTCTTTTCTGCACAAATTTTAGTAGACAAATCAAGACTGAGCTGAAAAAGAATGATTGGTGAGTTTTCAGGAGGGAGCTTAGAAGATCTGATTTATTTCTTCTTCTAGGCTCCAGACCATGAAAAGAAGAACATAGTAACTATGAAGAGTGCACTGGAGGTAACTTAGTGTAAGAAAAGACCTAAATGATGCAGGAATTCTGAAATACCTATTACTCACTGGCACTGCTTCAACTCAAGAGAGAGACAGTTTAAGCACACAGTTCTGATGTAGCTTTGTTAAAACGAAGCACTGTGGTGTTCTTAAATGCAAATCACTTCTGGAAATGATTCAACTGTTGAGTAGAGTTATCTGTAAACACTGCTGTAAACTTAGGGTTGAATTTGAATGAGGACCAAAAGTGCTTTTATATTGGAATATAAATTATTTGTAATTAAATAATTGCAGTGCATTGGAACTTTCTGAATTTAAAATGGAGGATAATGTTAATAAAAAGGGTGAGAACTACTGAAAATCAGGTTGAGCTGGACCAGGTTCTGGCATTCCTTGCAGCATTGGCAGTGGTCTGCTCCATCATAACTCGTTATCTGCAGGCTTGCTGGGCTGGAAGAGAAATCAGGACAGTGTAAGAGATTTCACAAAAGCAATAGCTGTCACGGATACTCCAGCCTGTCACACCACACAGAATGTTAAATACTGTTCCAGGGCCTACATATGTCTGCTCAGCCTCCTTTCCAGCTTTATCTGCACTTGCCCTCCACCCTGCCCTCCCACTCCTGCTCCCATCCACTCACCCTGCTAGAGATTGTGTCTCTCACTGCCTTAGTTCACTCCTCTTGCTGCTCACTGAAGAAGCTTGGTAAGATGTGTGTAAAGCTGGTTGTGCTCAAGGGCTGGAATGTTAAGCCCATGGAGACTGCAGCTGTTCTCAGTATTGTTGATAGGTATCTCCCTGTGATTAGGCAAGACACAGAAGTGGCACAGGGTGGAGAGAACTGGTAATTTACTGCCCATTTCATTCAGCCATGGACCCTGTCCACCAAATTCTTAGCAGGCAGTACAAAGCAGCACATTTAATTCTGAAGACTCTACTAAAAACTCTACTGAAGGGCAGGAGGCCCCTAGCTGTCCCTTCAGGAGCCTGAGTTTCCAGACAGTCTTGCTCAAGTGTTTTGCTCTTCCTGACAGTGGAGCCAATGTGGTCAGCGTAGCCTCGTGTATGGATTAGTCTATATGGGTCATGTAGCCAGACCCTGTTTTCTGGGCTAGTGTAATAGGTCTGGAAACCTACAGAACCAACTGACACCAAGGTATCCCCATAAAAATATGAAGAGAGATGATGGTGGAAGGCAAACAAACTCAGGAAATTTGATAAAATTAACTCTGCTCTTCCTTCTCTGCCTTGGGAAGCTCAGGACTAATTCTGGGATGGAGAACAACTCTGTTTCCCTTCCCACTGATCATTCTCCTGGTACTTGTCCCGGGTTACCTATCTCCAGCTCCTGGACTGGCTGACCTCTGACAGCGGGGAAATTTGCAGGTTTTGGGGAAAGAGCTGAAGTGATGCCAAGCCAGGTGCTGGTGAGGAGTGACCGCAAAGTTCCCTCTGGTTGGCTCAACTGACTTCTCTAGTCTCCTCCCCACAGCCCTTCCTGTTCCCCCCCTGACCCTCCAGGTGCTGCTTTCCCTCCTGACCATCACCTTGCCAACACTTTGCTGTCCAGGGCACCTGTCTGCATTGCACACCAGAGAGCTGCCAGGTTAAAGGGTGTGTGCCCGGTGCTGAGAACCAGAGTGATGTAATAGTTATTTTAAGTGGAGTGCCTAACCTTCCACCCCATCTTTTGTGTCTTTGTTTGTTTTCTGTAACCAGTGTCAACCACAGCCTTGGGTCTCTGAGTTGTGGTAGAATTGTCATCCTTTAACAATATGTTTTGGAAGGGTTTTTTAAGGTTTCAGGTGTTATTCCAGGGAAAGTTGCACAAGTGGGTGTGCCATGTTTTGAAGCACTGCAATTCTGTCGGGGAAAAACGAGTCCACCTCACAGAACTGCAGAGGTGGCTGCTTTGTTTCAGATTTGCAGAATAGTTGGAGTCTGTGAATTCAGCCTAAAATATTTAATATTGATGGATATGAAAGGAAACTGCTGCCTTACACTCTATGGTGCTCAGCTCTGCTAAACTCACAGTTAAGGAAAATATTGCCAAGTTGTCTCATGCCAGGACTCTCCGCTATTGTTTTTTTTTCTTTCTATTTCAGGGTCAGGCTCTCCTGGGTAGCACTATTAGTGCCACAAACATGACAGGCTGTGTGCTGAGCTCCAGGGAAACTATTTTTCCTGGCTAAAGGAAAAAAATCAGAAACTACAGACAAAGAAAGCCTTGTGTAAAAATCTGATGGATTTTACATCAATCCAAAGATGAAAAGCAAAAGCTGATGTTATTTTCCTTCTGTTCAACCTAATTGTTTGGGAGACTGGTTTGTGTCAAAGGCTTGGGCTAAACTGTCTTTGTTGATGCTCCGGTGTATGAAACAATGAATCAATGGCAAGTAGTGGGGAAATCTGACATTTATGGCATTACATTTTGAGAAAATATTGTCCATTGCACCGGTATAGCACATTTGGGGAAACTATTTCTGTACTTTTGAGGAGTCTAGAAAACCCTGAACAGATGGGAGGTGGCAGAAAAGGAGATGATCAGTGTCTGTCCAGTAGAAGGGCTGGCAGGTGTCAAATGCAACAAAAAGGGAGATTGCCCTAAAGGATCAAGGGGACTCCAGTGCAGATGCCCTGTTGGTTAGCTACAGTACTTGTACTATTTATTTCTGTTCAAAAAGCAATTTGGTACATTTTAAACAAACAAAAAAAACTACTCCTGGATTTTTTAATACCAACACTGTTCCTGTTGTGTCCTGTTCTTAGAAACTTTCTTAAGACATCTGCTATCATGTGCCCTCAGAAACAACATAAGACTGTCTGGACTTCCATCTGACACACTATGGCTGTGCTTCAGTTTTACACCAGTTACTCGGAATTAAATAATTTTAATATTTATCTTTATTTTAAACACTTATTATCACAATCTTATATTTTCCATTTGAACAATTTACAAGTATGTTGGAGACAAAAAGAAGCCTAAGGGCAATGTGGGCCCACTATTGCATGAAGTGGGTGCCCTGGTGACCGAGGACAGAGAGAAGGCTGAGTTACTGAATGTCACCTTTGCCTTGGAGAGAGTCTTTTTTTTTACTGGAGAGAGTCCAGCGCAGGGCTACCAAGATGAAGGAGTGGAGCATCTCCCTTCTGAGGAGAGGCTGAGAGAGCTGGGGCTCTTTAGCCTGGAGGAGACTGAGGGGGGACCTCATCAATGTCTATCAATATGTTAAGGGTGACTGTAGGGAGGATGGAACCAGACTTCTCTCAATGTCATCTGATGACAGGTCAAGAGGCAATGGGAGCAAGTTGGAGCACAAGAGGTTTAAGGTAAACACAAGGAAGAACTTTTTCTCAGTGAGGGTGACAGAGCTCTGGAATGGGCTACCCAGGAGGGTTGTGGAGTCTCCATCTCTGAAGACACTTAAGAGCTGCCTAGATCTGTTCCTGGGTGACTTGGTCTAGGTGATGCTGCTCAGGCAGGTGGGTTGGACTAGATGATCTTCTAGGTCCCTTCCAAGCCCTAGTATCTATGAATCTATGAATACTGAATAATATTGGACCCAGCACTGACCCTTGGGGGACGCCACTAGTCACAGACCTCCAGCCAGATTCTGCTCCACTGACCACAACTCTCTGGGCTCTTTCCTTTAGCTACTTCCCAATCCACCTCACTGCCCAATCACTCAATCCACACTTCTTAAGCTTGGCTGTGAGGATCCCATGGGAGACAGCATCAAAAACCTTGCTGAAATCAAGGAATGCCACATCCACTGCACTATCCTCATCTAACCATCTACTGATATCTTCATAAAAGGCTATCAGATTAGTCATGCATGACTTCAACTTACAGAATCCATGTTGACTACTTGTGATAACCCTCCTTTCCTCCAGATGCTTAGAGATGGCAGCAAGAACAAGTTGTTCCATCACCTTTCCAGGGATGGAGGTGAGGC
>JANHGL010009507.1:0-19227 GCA_024611195.1 Ceyx melanurus | reverse complement strand
CTGCTCTGGCAGGGGGGTTGGACTAGATGATCTTCTAGGTCCCTTCCAGCCCCTAATATCTATGAATCTATGAATCTATGAATTTGCTCTCTCTTTCAGACAGTGCCCTCACCAACTGTTTGCTGAGACATAACTTGGGAAACTAGAAAAAGATGCTCCTCCAAGCAACTTTTAGTATGAGCCAAAATGCGCTTAATGTTATTAACTTGCCTTTGATTAAAAGTCTTGTTGCTGGCTTTTTTCAAAGCTTAATATATTTATTTACCAGATGTCTTCAGGTGAGAAAAATGCATTATGAACAGGAAATCGGATTATCTTCAGTAGTAGAATGTAATTTCTGGTTGAAAAAAAGAAGAGCTTATCGTCTAATTGAATTGGGGTTACACACACTTCCTTTAATGCACTGCTAAGGAGTCATGTATTGTCAGATGTGAGATCTGCATTCAAGTCTGTGCTGGCAGGGCAGCCTTGAACTGGGAACTGTGAGTAACCCATGGTGAGGAAATGTCTACCCATAAAATCCTTTTGCTGTAATTGGGATTATCTCCCCACTGCTTTTTTATCTTCATTATATTTACAATTGTTAACTGCTATATTAATAATGTTTGCAGCTGAATTATATAGAAAAAAAAAATCAGTGTCATGAAGGAACATATTTATGGGGATATGGAGGGAGATGAGTTCCAATGTGAGAAAATGCAGTTGATGTACCTGAAAAATTCACCCTAAACAAAAATATTCAGTGAGAGAAAGAGATGTCTAGGGCTGCATATGCAACCTGCTCTAGGTGAACTTGCTTTAGCAGATGGGCTGGACTAGATGATCTCCAGAGGTTCCTTCCAACCCCTACCATTCTGTGATATGCAGAAACACACTGCAGAATAAAGCAACAGTGTCCTTTTGACTTATATAAGGAATACTGAGTTTACTTCTAGGTGTTTGTTAGAGCTAATGATATAGGCCAGACAGATCAGCTAAGCCATACCACAGAATGAGGATAGACAAGAAATAGCAAACGTGGGTTCTGAAGAACAGCTTTGTCATTTCACTCAAAGCATTACAGCTAAGGCAGCTGTGTGTGTAAATCAAATGGTGGGAGATGCAGGTTCTATGATTTGAACCAGCAAGTCATTCTGTTAGATTAGATTTGTAGATTAAAATTGTACCTAAGAAAAGAAATGTCAACTCTTTAACCTTTTTCTACATGCATAGGTACATTTTAATTAATCCTTGTGCCCTAGCCTTTTGTCTGTCTAGATTGAAGTCACACTGTTAGAAATTGTTCTCATTTGTTGGGGTGAATTACCCTACAGTGGCTTTTTGCCTTTTGATAGTAATTCAGAACAGGAGGTCTGATCTAATCAGCTCTACCAAGAAGACACCTTCTCTGAGACCAACCCAAAAATTTTTGCTTGCTTTTTTAGCTGAGGTGAGTTCAAACCAGTTCACCATTGTGATTTATAAAGGAACAATAAGGGATGAGTTTGTGATTCTGCAGGAGATCAGAGGATATAGCACAGTGCCAATGTAGAGGCAACTAGCCAGCTGCAGGAAGCTTGCTCAGGGCAACAACCCACAGTCAAGATCTGGGCTACAGCTTTATTCAGGAATGCCAGTACCCAAAAGCATCACTCACATTCTTGACTGCATAGTATACAGATTTCCTGAGGGACTGTAGGCTAATCAGAAGGCAGCCTGCAGGATTGGGCCCTGATAGGATAGACCCATGAATAATGAGGGAGATGGCAGAGGTTATTGCTAGACCACTGGCTGCCCAGGGAGGTTGTGGGTGGAGTCTCCATCTCTGGAGACACTTAAGAGCTGCCTGGATGTGTTCCTGGGTGACTTGGTCTAGGTGATCCTGCTCAGGCAGGTGGGTTGGACTAGATGATCTTCTAGGTCCCTTCCAACCCCTAACGTTTTGTGATTCTGTGATTCAGCTGCCCCACCAGTAGGGGGAGATGAGTGAACTTTAGAATACTTTGTAAGATGTTCATGTAGCTCAGTTAGCAGTGTAATTATTAGCAAACTGCCAGTTTTTAATCATATATCCTTCCAATGGAGGAGTTTGAACTTTCTGATCCACTCTGTTAACCCCCTTCCACTGACTAACAGGAGTATAACAGAGCCAGAGTGCCAGTGGCCAGTGTTAATGTGGTGAACTATTTGTGCTGCTGTGTTTGGCCAGAGAGAGGAGATGTGTTTTACCACAGCAGAGCATTCCTCAGTTTGAACGGGAGCAGTGGATGGGAGAGACAGCTGCCTGGCTCCACAGCTTTGAGTGGTGCTTGCAATGCCTTCATGTCTTCCAGCATGCAGGAGGGCTGTGCCTAAGCAGGCTTGGATGGTGCTGAAGCAAGGGCTGTGGCTTTGCTGACAAGCTTGAAACAGCTGAAGACTAAAACGCTTCTAGTGAAGCCTGATGGTGAGCTTGGGCAGTAGCTGAACTTTATAAAAGGTTTTGAGTGGAAAATGGGAGGAAAGGAATATGACTTGGGACTGAATGTATTGGAAAAAAATACACATCAATGGACGTGGGGACAGATATAGGAGTTCAGGGCTAAGCCTGAGAGCCCTTACCAGAGAAAGCTGTGTTGAAGAGAATAATAAGGCTTGTAAAGAAGGTGGATTGGAGTATGTGGAATAAAACAGGTGAGCAAAAGACAGTGCTTGGAGTAAGGGAGGAAATGAAGAAAAGAATGATATAGCAGGGGAAAAGAGGGAGAAGTTGCCATGACTGGTAGTTGGCCAGTATTGCCTCACTGAGGTTTGGCATTTGTTAGAAGAGACCATAAGGAGCCTAATTTGGGCTGGCTAACTGTGGTACTGTGAGAAGTGGGGTGCTGCTAATCACACATCCTGTTGTGGCTAAACACCAAAGCTGACAGATTCCTTTGCCTAGTCCTGAGACATCCCTGGAGAAGGACAGAGTTACAAGTGCTTGTCTAGAAGGACACTGTATCCTGGTCATATCCTTTTCTCGTATGCTGGTGAAAACTCCCTTTGCTTTCTGTCTTTTTGACCATATGAGACAATGGCAATTCCCAACCTCTGCTGCAACATCTGCCTCTTCAGCTCCCTTCAGAGTCAGGCCTGTGTCCAGTGCTCTACTCCACAGTTGCTGGCTGCAATGATGTTATTTTTTTTAAGCACAAGAAGCAGCCTTGTCAGATCTGCTGTCCAGCTTCTCCCCAGTCTGCCATTCCACTGCTCTTAGAAGTCCAGTTTCTGGTCGTCCATAGGTCTGAGGAAGCTTTAGGCTCGAGGCAGCTTGATCTGGTGACTTCAAGTCTCAGGATGACTTCTGATGTTTTTTTTCTATTTTTCAAAGTTTTTTACTTCAACTCTCTGTCAAACTGAGTTTGAATCTGCACTCCTGAGCAGTGGTCATCTTGTCCACATTTTAGATGTTTCAAAGATGTGCCTGAAACCAGTGTTGGTGCTGGTACCCTTGGCAGCATGTGTTTTCAGAGCACTGTCTAATACAAGTGTCTTGCTGGCATCTAGATACAGCTACTTTACTGTGCTCAGTGCTATGGCTGGCTTTGTGTTGGCTATTTTGGAGTGTTCTGTATGTGTATGAAAAGATGAATTTCAGTTAGTCTCAGTAAAAACTCACTGGTGTGTCTGGACACTTGCCAAGCAAGGTAAGGTATATCTGAAAGGGTGGTAGAGAGTGATCTACCACTAGGCTTGACTTGATTTAATGTCTTAATTGATGATTTAGAAGAGTTGAAAAGTAGAACAAGCTTTGCAGTGTGACATTTAAAAATTATTCTAAACTCTTCATGGAACTCTTAATGGAAAAAGGATTTTATTGATCTGAATATAAAAATGAAGACACAAGGTAGAAAACAATACAAAGAATAAACCTGGCCAAATGTGGGTTCAATAGAACACAGGGAAAATAGCCGTAAATTTTCTGGATCATTCTCCAGCATACTCTGAGGAGCCACTATAAACTGTTATTTGTTAAGGTGATTCCACAGTGAGATGCTGCTCAAGAGCAGCTCATGTAAGTTGAAGAAACTTTATGGTTTTAAATGCACAAATACATGGAAACATATCTTATAAAAAATAATAAAAAGTAGCCATTTTAACTGTAGATTTCTCCTTGCTCTAGAGACATCAACAGAAAATAAAACAACCAAATTTTTAAAACACAGCAGCCATGAACCCTATTTTTTATCCTAGTCAAAAGGTTTTCTTTTTTCCTTTTTTTTTTTTTTTTTTTTTTTTTTTTCCTTCATGTGCATGGAACGAAATTTCCATTCAAAACAGATTTTACAATTCTACCTCCAGGGGTGAGGCAAGTAAGTCTCAGTAGGAGCTGAGAGACTACAGTTCACTAGCTGAGAAACAGCTGATGGAAAAGTGTCACACGCTAATCAGATTTCAGCCCAGCAGCCCCTGCCCTGATGGAGCTTCCAGAAAAAGAAAAATTGAAAGGATTGCAGAGGGTGATGTGATTAAGAAAAGCCCTTCTCCTACTGTTGGAGCAGTGCAGCTCTCAACCTGGACAGCTTTGGACAAACAGGGAGCAGCAAGGCAACAAGGTGATATTTGGCAGCTCCAGCTTTTCTTTCCTAGTTTAGCTGTGTCTGAGCTGTGGTGAGCAGAGGAGACCAGCCCTCCTGGCCCAGCTCCTCTCCCCACCACTGGAAAGAGGCTTCAGGCTGTGTTGGTGTCAGCACCACAGCCAACACAAAATCTGGAGGAAGTTACACAAATTACATATTTAAAGTAGCTAGCAGATAAATGATAAAATAAGCAAAAGAAGCCAAGTAAATAAGGTGTGTTAAATGTGGAATAATGCTCTATTATTGTAGCTTACTCTTGCAAAAGCATGAGCACAGCCAGAGCCCATAGAAACACGTGAATTTAGGGGAGTGTTCCAAATCTCAGAGGGAGTGAAAATGGAGTGTTTGTGACTCAGCCAAAGCCACTTAAGAAAGCAGTATTTTCACCCTCAGGGAACAATTAAATCAATTTGAAACCTTTAGTTTATTGGAAGAACAGGTAGCCTAATGGAGAAAGTTCCAAGTTCAAGAGATGTCACAGAGGTAAAGTGGTATGGTGTTTAGCAGTACTGGACTTCCAAAAAAATCTGTGGTGACCCACATAATTAATACAGATTTATTGAAACCTCTATCTTAAAAAAATAGCAGCCTACGTGATGCCTACCTACCTATCTTTATTTTACCATATTGGGTAGTAACCCATACAGTTTCAATAGTACACTTCAGCTGAGGACTTGCTCTTCCCCAGACTATTATTCCTTAAGACCTACAGCTCTCCAGTCTGACCTCATGAATAGGAAACTCTCAGTCAGAAATTCTTTCCAGAACGAGACAAGAGAGGTGACTTAAGGATGTCATGGAGCAACCTGGATTCTCAAACAGCTAGAGGAGGGGAAAATGACTGGCATTCAACAAGCTATATGCTATGTCTTCAATGAGATGCTCCAGCACCTTGAGTCTGAATTAATCAGAAATGTTACACAGATATAATATTTTCTCTAATGCTAATGTTGCCACTTCAAAAAGCCATGAAGTCTGACAGGGAAAGCTGTATCATAGTTGGAGAGGGAGCCGTATCATCTCGGGAGAGGAGAAATCACATAAACCACTATTGAATGATCTTCTAATCAGGAAGATGATTCCCAGGGACAGAAATCAACATATCACAGGGGATGTGTATGGCCAAGTAAAACACATGCAACAAGCTGAGAGGTTGATTTCTTTGTAATGTTGCCTGCGCCTACCATTAATCCAAGCTGCAATAGGAACAAATGCCCTTAAACTTATGCAGGAGGAAGGAAAATTAAGAGATCCACAGTGAGGTCCAGACTGTTGTCAGATATTGTCATGAGAGCCATGGAGACTCAGAAGGGTGTGTGATCTAAGACAGGATCTACCACTGCTGACTTATAGCTATGGCAAGGAAGGGATGACCCAGAGGAGATCTCGTGTCTGCCTGCAGCAGGGATCTATCTCACAAGTATTTTCCTACTTCATCTTTTCAATAATAATTTCTAACATTGCAGTTAACAGAATTCACCATTCTTGATTTAATTCTGAGCTTCTTTAAGAAAAGAATGAGATCAGATGAGAAAAAAAATTACCTGAAATTTCGCCTTTTTTGAATCTTAATTTTCTTGACAACCAACAGGTTCTTTTTTCTTTTGTAGTCGGGTTAAGCGTTTCAGGTGTTTCCTAATGTTGCTTTAGCCATATATTTTTAGATGCTGCTAATCAGAGTCCTAAAATTGAACCAGCCTCATGGTACCATAATCAATCACTTGGTAAAATTAAATAGCATATCTTAGCTTGCAAATTTATCTTGGATACTTCAATGTTAAGAGAGCTGCTAGGAATTTAAGGAGAAAAAATAGAGGCAAGACTGATGTGTGTTTGGTACTGGTTTATGATACTTTGTCCTGGCTCCTGAACCATCTCCCAGTTCTTCACAAGGAAGTCTTCACTTGTCAAGAGTTTACAAGATTTGCACATTATATGGTAAAGCAAGAACAGGCGAAAGCTGCCCTTGCTAGGGATGCCACAGGGTCCCTGCAGGAGGACAGTGGTGGGGGAGTGGGACTCTATGAACTTGCCCTAAAGGTTTCACTAAAGTAAGAAAATCCCATGAAGTGTTCCGAATTCAGCATATGTCTGAAAGAAACATCTTCCATTGAAAAACTTCCAGCTTGATCTTTTGCTATCATTCCAAGCACTTCTTAACACTGCCTATGAGACAGAATACTTTGTTCAGACATGAAGAAACATAGACTTAAGAGATATTACTGTTCCTTTCTGCTCTTACATTTATTTGCTTTGGAAAATCAGATTCTCCAAACCATTGTTTGCTGAAGTCATTTGGAGTTGATGACTGCACATGTGGTAACGTCTGCTGTACTCTGAACTCAGTCCTCTCACTTGAAGATTAAAGGCAATCCCAGCTCTGCAATTTGATGAAGACAATCCAGTCTGGGCTCTCTGTAACCTCTTTTTGGCAGGAACAGGAATCACAAGGACCACTTTGCACTGGGCACTGCTCCATATTTTGACATCCCAGAGAAGAGGGAAGACTAATGAAGCCAAACACAAAACTGCTTGGATTGTGTTTTCTCAGGGAACGCACCAAGGTCGGCACAAAGTGTAAAGGTAAAAATTTGTAAATCTGCATCCATCTGCAAATTCATACTTTCTGTAAGCTGACAAACACCTTTGATTTACTGAGAATCAGGGATTCAACCACGCCTGTTAACTTACTTCTTGCCAAGGTGCAAGGAAGCAAGACAATTTACTCTTTCTTCCTCTCTGTGAGAGTCAGAATGAAAGCAGAGGGGGCCGGGCACGTAACAGGCCTATAAGATGACAGTAGAGAGTGCAGAGTCCCTGCAACTGAGCTGCTGAGCACAACCAGTTGCCCAGGCCTCTCCCAGGGTGGTACTGATAAGACAGCAGTGCTGCCAGTTGCACATTCAATGGGAGAAGGAAAACCCTTATCCTTAACTTCCAGATGTAACATGGGATTAAAATAATTTTTCCCTTGAAGCCACCACTGTCCTCTTCTAGTAGAGCCTCTGCCAAGAAGTGACGGACACCCTGAAAGGTCTGATTTAGGGGAGATAACAGTACTGGCAATTCCCAAGCTTTTTTGCATTGTCTCTTTGTTTTGCAATGTTTTGTTGTCTTTCTCAGCATTTCTGAAGAACATCAAATTTATTAGATTTCCTTTCAGTCTTTCATAAAGTTCTCCCATTATTATGTCTCTCCATCCCTGAGTCATCCATAGACTTACTACCTGTAAAATCTTATTAGGGCATTAGCTGAGAACATTTTAGTGCATTAGAAGGAAACAATCACCAGAATGTAATATAATTTCTGTAGTGGGTAGTTCTCTGTCTATTGTCACTGAGTGGTTAACTGGGAATATATTTGTGACAGCAACAGCCCTAGGAGCTCAAGTAAGAGGGACTCTAAAGCAGAGGATACAGATAAAGATTAGTGCTGCAGCTAAAACAATCAGGGAGTTTGCCAAGCGGAGCAGTCTTGTCTCTTTTGTCCTTGGCCATGTTCTCTCTCTGCTTAGAGAGAGCAGCCAGCAGGTGAGTGTGTTCAGACTACTGAGCCAGCAGAAAAATATTCCTGCAACTTAAAATGAAAGGCTTTCCGCCATATCAGCCAAATGAATCCAGTCACTGTGTAGCTCCATGATTGCTAGATCCAACCCTGGTGAAGGGGAAAACATCTTTGTAGGTGTATGACAGACTGGCTATAACAAGAAACTACACGAAGCAGCTTGCTCAGAATCACAGAAGAGATCTGTAGCACAGCAGGGAATTGAAAACAGATCTTTAAGGCCTAAGGTAACATCCAGCCCGGGGTACCAGCCTTGTTCACACAGTGACAGATTAAAGGTGACTGGCCTCAGTTCACCTTGTTGTTCCTCCTCACCCTGTACACAATTCAGGGGACAGGCTCCACTCTGGCCCAGCTGTGCCCACCTGGGACTAGACACAGTTCATTTGCCTGCTCTCTGGGTGCTCTGACAGGGCTAATGCCTCTTTGGCTGTGGATCTGGTGGCTGGTGGCTCTGGGGCTAGCAGGTCACAGCTGAGCAAGGAGGGAACATGAAGAAAAATCAGTCAATTTTTTGTGTTTTTGTATTTCTCTGTGTCTGGATTTCTCTTTTACTGATAAACATCCAGAGGGCCCAAAGGAAGCTGCCTCCAGGACCAACACCTCTCCTCTTAACTGGCAACTATGGACAATGGACTTCCAAAATTCACCATGAAATGCTCTTGAAGGTACTGAAGCTTCTTATAATTTTATGAATTGTTCAGTTGTAGACTCCTAATGTATCCTTGGCTAGAACATAAAAGCATCTTTCTGCTTAGTCTGAACTATGAGCTTTCTAGGCAGAACTTCAAGTCCTGTCTCTCTCCCTGTCGGACTATAGAGAGGATTAGCAGTGAATAGAAAGGGTCTGTAGCAACAGTTGTGAATGGTGCAAATCAGTGAGCAGTCACCTAGGCAGAAACAATGCCTGAGGAATCCAGTCAGTACAATACAATATACAAGAAGGGAGAAAAGGAAACAGGCTGGCCAGGGAGGTGGTAGAGACCCCATCATTTCTCCAAGGTTAGGCTTGATAAGGCTCTGAGTGACCTGATCTAGTTGATGATGTCCCTGCTCTCAGCAGGAGCATTGGAATAGATGACCTTTAGAGGTCCCTTCCAACCCAGGGCATTCTATGATTTTATGTGTACATCAAAGCCATGTGCAGGCACAATCTTTGCTCATCCCTCTGCTTCAAGCTTTAAAACCCCTGAAAGAGACATTCAGAAATCCTTTCCTCCTATCCTATCCTCCTTTATAGTCACAGGCTAGCTGATGTTGTTCCTACCCAACATCCTCTATCTTTAAGCAAGGTAAAACTCTTACCTTCCCTCCCTTTGTGCAACGAGCTTTCTCAACTATCCAGAGTTGAAGAGTTTAAAACTAGTCTCTAATTTGCCAGACATAATTTGCAGAACTACTGAGAACCCAAATTCCATCAGCAACCAGCAGGATCTGTAGGAGCCAAGGAGGTAGCTCATGATACTCACCACAGCCATTGATCTGGAGTACCTCATCTGAGGCACATTTGGAAGCTTTGGCTTAACGCCTCACTGTGCTAGACTCTGCAAGCACAATGCTCAGTGTACTGGTGAGCAAACATTACCATCTAATGGCTGCACGTGTTAATTACAACTATAATTTCTACTTTAACGATGACGGCTGTTCCTTGTGTCTGTAATAATACACTGAAAAAGCTGTGTGGCTGGAAAATAAATAAACATGGGAAGATCATAAAAGCAATATTTATGATTTTGCAGTACCTATCAATCACATCTGGTGGGGCAATGTAAATGGAAGAAACCCTGCTGAAGTATTGCTGGGTAGCTGGACACGGTGGTTGCACTGATGGCGATGTGTGCTGCAGATACAGGAATAATAACAGCCATAAATAATGAGGAAATGCATTGATAACAGGGAAAGACTTCTGAGGTTTTAATGGTGAAACACGATTTCAACCTCTTCTTTCCTGACAATAGAATGAAGTTTCTCCCACCCTTTCCTTGAGCACTGCCAAGGACTGCAAAACAGCCTGTAATAGAAATAGAAACATAAATGGTCTTTGAGCTCTGGCATAAGAGCACCAAGATGTGGAAGGGCCTCTCTGTAAATGCCTCATATCTTTATGTCATCGTGCATCTTATTGCCAGGGGGTATGGAAAGCCTGGCTCTGCTTAGGAAAAACACTAGTGATTTTGCTAAATGGATTTCAAGCCCTGAAGGATGCCTCGACTGGACATGCAGAATGATTTTGTGAGAGACCCATGGCATCTTGTTTTAGGGGAGTCGTGGGAGGCCCCCATGGTACTTTCTGCTGCTGTGTGCGCTGAAATATTTTTAGCAGAACAAGCTGTTCAGAAAATGTGATTTGGTACAATGACTGCATTTACTCTTAATGCCTCTTTTCAAGAGGAGCTGCTCTTGGCAGCAAGATGAATGATGTAGAACCACTGCTGCCATATCCTTAAACGCTGGGCCCCAAATGTCCGTTTAGCACACAAAACTAATCTGTTCCCATTTATATACTTGCGTAGCCTGGGCAACTCCTAGTTACTGAGCATGTTACTGAGGTATCTCAAGAGGTCTTTGCAGTGAAGGTGTGAAACTGTAAAAACATCCACCAGCAGAACCCAGCCTGCGCTGAGTGCATGGTTCTAGGGGAAGGAGCAGAAAAAACAGGAGTAGAACTTCCCACAAAAAGGATCAAATGGATATGAAAAAAAACCACATAATCAACACCTCTGATTCCCCACATAATGCTGCCAGAGATCTTTCCAAACTCATGGTCATAAATCTTAAAACCACTACAATTTCTCCAGCCCTGCTTATGAAGATACCAGTCCCACAGTCCTCCTCCATTTTGTTGCAGTCATCCTCACCAATTAGCATGTCTGGAAGCAGCTGAGATGGTTCAGACTGATGACTCTGAGCTACCTGGAACTAGGGAAGAAAAGCCTGGAGGCCTGGATCCAGAAGGAAGCTTGCTGCCTGACTGAGGCCTTTGGCGGAGAAAGAGGTGAGATACAGATTTGTGTGTGGACATGACATGGACTGGTTCTCTTTATTTCCAGCCCTGCTTTTTCTACTGGAAGTTGAAATTTCTGCAGTAGGCTCAATGGGAGGTTTGCACAGCTGATGCTTTCACAATTCATTCTGCACTTGGCTGGAGCATCAAGCCTGACTAATTGCTTTCATTCTAACCCTTTATGGGAGAAAGTGACAGATGAGAGACTCCTAAATTGTGCTGATTATGCACTTTTCTATAGGATGGAATCTTTCCCTCACTCATTATAAAGGTGCCCGGAGAACTATCTCCCTGTTAGACTCCTGAATCTTGATTCCTGCAAGCTCGGCTGTTTATGTAGTCCCATGCCAATCAAGAGCAGGCTGGATGGGAGCTCAGTGTAACAAAGGCTCAGAGCCTATACAAGAAGTTAATGATGCAGCTTTCTCTGTGTGTAGGCCTGGATCTGTCTGTCCCAGTCCCTTTTTTCCATCAACAACGTGATTTCTGATGTGCTTTTTGGTCACTGCTTCTATCTAGAGGCTCCCAGGCCATGGCAGAATTCCACAGCACCTCCTGGCCTCAAGTGAGCAAGGACTGACCCATTCCCTGTAACTGCATCCAAGCCTGAGGGCTTCCCTCAGTGAGCCAGAGCATGAAATGATCCTTCTTTGCCAATGCAGAGAGGAAGAAAATATCTTAACACTGAGATCTGCTAAAACGAGCACTCACATCTGTCCCCTTCTTGCTCAGTACTGATCCCTCTGCAACCATTCCTGGCCTGCTTTGACTACTACAGGTCCATCAACACTCTCCTCACTGTGCTCTTCAGAGAGACTGATCTGACTTTACCCTGATATTACTTAGAATCGTTTGTTCCGAGGTCAAAATCATGTTCTTCCTCTTAGCTTGTGCCTTGAAGGGTTCTGTTATAGGCCTGATTTCCTGCGTTAGACTGGGCTGCAAGAACCATCCAGAAAAAACAGGACAACTAACATGGCTGTGGCTTTGAGAACTACAGCCAAGTGTTGACTCAAGATTTAGGAGGGAAAAACTTAGAACACACAGGAAAAAAGACACTTGAGGGCATTTAATTCCCCCAAATCTGAAAGTTCCTAGGGGAGAGTTGGCAATCTGGAAAGTTAACCATGTGGTAATGGTCATCCTTGGCACACTTCTTCTCTCCAAGATATATATTTTTTTTTTAATTAAGTGACCATTCATCTCCTGTCATCAGAGAAGTAACACACATGGGTCACAGCGATGGAGAGTGTGGTTCAGCTGTGAACATTCAGGCTCTAAATGCACTGTGAAGCCCCGACACCGAGGTGTTCCTTGTGATTTTATTTCCAGGAACAGCTCCAGGACAGTCTCAGGTCACAGTTGAGGCCCTTAAGCACTATGGCAATGAGACTGCTGGTGGCACTGACAAGGTCTGTGAACACTTACTAAAATGAGATCAGAACAACCAGAGCTGTGTGCCTGCAGTGCCACAGAGCTTCAGTGATGCACACCTAGCTCAGATGTTAAAGGCAACAAGTCATTGTCTCTTGTGCAGCTGCAACATATTTTAAGTGCTTGTAGTTAAGATATTTCTAGCTGTGCTCCTACTTCCTTCTCCTCCTTTTCTCTCTGGGAGACTCTTGAGCTTGTTCTTTCTTTGAAATCAACCTCAAAAGAAAATACTGTGTGAAGGTACTGAGGCTGTTCCTTGGCAGTTACCACAGAGAGAGAAATGTTCCACCCTAGCGTGAAAGAAAGTTGTCTTCCTTGGTCAGCAAGAGCATTTTTTTAAGCAGAGCTACATGGCTGCTGTCTTACCAGCTTCAGGAAGTCAGTATGGACACTGTGATGCAAAAAAAGCCCTGCTGCTGGAACTTTGCTGTGCTATGAGAACAGTCTTGAGTGTCATCGTCTGCCTCATATCTGCAGGGAAAGGATGACTCAGTTTCTGCCTTCAGGGAGACCAGCATGGTGCAAGTGATCAGATCTCTGTAGTGAGCTCACACACCACCACTATCACTTCACGCTGAGCTCTCCACGATTGTGTGTCTGGAAGCACAGGGTGAGAAGTGGGTGTATCTGCACTCACAGCTGTCGCTCCCCTTGGCCGTGGCAGGTCACTTGGCTGCCCTAATCCTGCAGCATAAAATGTCCAGGGAATCATGGATTTCTGCAGATTCCAGACATAGCTGAGTGAGTACTCATTCCCAGACCCTTTATCCTGCAGAAAGAGTCCAGGCAGAGCTGGGTGCTGTCACTGGTTCCTCCTGTGGAACTGAATCTAAGGGCCATAGTGGCTCCCCAGGGGTTTCTGTGCACTCAGGGCTGATGCCACTGAGCTGTGGGGACAACACCTAGGCAAAGCAAAGCCAGGTAACCCCCTCACAGATTTAACCACCACATGGGGTGCTTATATTGTGTCCCAGGCTGCAGAGCTACCCAAAGTAAGTTTGGACAACCTGTGAGGAGCTCTTCACTTAAATAGGATGCTGGATATTCTATGACATGAATAATGTTGTATCTCAGTTTCCCCCTCCTTTTGCACAGATGTGACTTTCACCATTTTTCCACACAGGATTCCAAGAGTTAGATCAGTATAAAGATACCAGTATAAGGACTTTTGGCTTCCTTTAAACTGGTACAAGCCACAGAATTTCTAGAAAAAGTGCAGTGTCTGTACCTGCAATTTACTGTATCAGCAGAATTTAAATGTAAATCCAACCTCATGTATGTGGCCTTCCCAAAGGATGAGACCTATATGGCTTTAGAGGAAGGTGTTTTCAAGAAAATCAAGATCAAAGTCAGTGTTCTTGACCAGTGTGAAGCCTTCAGTGGTGTTTAGGGTTTGGTTTTTTTGCTAGGTTTCTGATTACAGTAATTACTGCACCCTTTGGTGTTCTAAAATGAATCTTTAGAAGTGCCTAATAATTTCTAAGTAAGCTATTCTGTAGGAGATAGTGCAGCATGACCCTGTTTCTGAACCCATCATAATTAGTTGATACTTGCACTGGGCAATTTCAAGAGAACAATTGATATCTTGGCCATTTAAGCCATTAGTTTTTGCCTCTGTGAAAAAGACCCTTGTCTGCTCATTTTGTCTTTCAATAGGGCACCTTAATTTCCTCAACTTATTTTCTGCCCTCTATGATCAGGAGCAGTGTGAGAGTCCGTGACGGTCTAACCCTGGTTGTTTCTCAAACAAGGATGGAAACTTTGTGAACAGAGAAGCCTTTATGCTGCTTTGTGCAGGTAAGAGCAATCCTCAGTATTGCACCCAGCTATCCTACAATGACTCTTTCACAGGCTTTATTGACATCTGATCTTCTGACACAAATATCTTTATTCATTCCTATAATGTTTAGGTAGGAAAAAAAAAAAAGTGGTGGTTTTGGAAACCTGCTGCAACCTCACTTTCTTTAGGAAAAGCAGCTAAGACCAGCTGATATCTGAAACTCTCAATGCAGTGCAATTGTGGTAATAAGGTAGATTGTCCTGGGGAAAAACAAGGGCTGACTGAAGCTCCTGCAGAAAGGAGGGGTTGCAAACCTGATTGCAAATTAAGAAGTGGCTCCTGGAATTTATTCCAACTTCCTATTATAATATTGACAGCAGTGGAGACTAAGATGCCAGCACAGGAAGGTGTACCTGAGGTTTTCCTATGAACAGGTCTCCACAGCAACTTGAATGACATATCCTTTCTGAAATACTTTCATAACTTGCTGGTCTTCAGAGCACAAGAACCTATTTATGTGTAACTTCAACCAGCTAGGAAATTCTATAATGAGTTTTAAAAATACTTCTATCAGTACATATTTCTAGATAATTTTCTGTATCTTTTGAGATTACATACACAGATTTGAGGCCATATAACAACAGGATGGGAGTTCCAGTGCCAAGGGTATTTAGCTTCAGACTTGGGAGACCCTGTTGTGACATGAGTCTTATGATTTCAGGCAGGTTGCTGAGACATCCATTCTCTTTGCTTCCCACTAGTAAAATAGGATCACCAGCATTGCATTGCTGGGCTTTGGAAGGATAAACACTCAGAATCTGTAGTTACAGAGCATGTGTAGTACTTCACATATGTTGAACATCCTTTTTTTTTTTTTTTTCATTTTCCTGACCCACAGGCTGTGGATTTTCTCTGACTCTCTCCACACCATAAATTGGTGGAGAAAGTACTTCAGACAGAAATCCATTTACTAATTCTGACAGAGAGCAGAAATTATTTGTCAGAGGTTTGCAACATAATACAAGAGATTCTGTGCTAACGGGGTAACCTGGGAATGGATTCATAAAGTGTGGGGAGATGCTGCAGGAGGGGCCACCTCCCCTGCCCTCTAGAAACCATCCATTACCATCTATTAACACACCAGGCATTGCAGGCTCTTCACTAGTGTGGCACTGTCTCCTCTCCCCTTCAGTGGACCCTGTCCGTGGCGCAGGCCGTGCTGGAGAAACGGTATCAGCCCCCATAGCAAGGGTCTGAGCAGGAGTGAGTGAAGGATGCCTGTGTGGGGGCCACCGCCAGCTGCAGCCGTGCGAGGCCAGCGCCATCCCCCGCTGTAGGCCGCGGGTAAACGGCTGGGGCGCCCCCGTCACCACGAGGTTCGTTGGGCAGACTCCTAAAGGGCTTGGCTTCTAAAACTGCGTGTACCCGAAGCCCATGAAGGCTGCAAATAAAAGCCTGAGGCGCCCGGTCGCACTGCCGAGCGAGGTGACAGGTCGGGGACAACCCGCACCGCGAGGCGCTCTCCCGCCACGCCCAGCATGGCGCTCTGCCCGCCCGCCGCACCCAAGATGGCGGCCGCCCCGCAGCGGGGGCCCCGACGGCGGGCTAAGGGGTCTGGGGTATTAGGAGGTAGGGGGGGCAGAGGCACGGCCATGCAACGCAGGCAGCCTGGGGCTCAGAGCAGTGCCCAGCTCAGTGCCCAGCCAGACGCAGCCCAGGTTCCTGAGGGAACCTCTGTGAGCAGCTCTGAGGCTGCCTGGCAGTGAGGCCTCCACGCCACTTCCCTGTCAAACTTCAGAATGACACAGAGAAGGTGAGATGATAAACACTGGGGGTGCTCTGAGGGTGACAACTGGGGACACACGGCTGTACCACTGCCTGGGATCTGACCCCACTTCTGCTACACCCAAAAGCCCAACCATGCAGCAGCACCTCGATTTTGGGAGTCGGGCTGTGCTCGGGCCCACAGGAAGGGTGAGAAGCACAAAGATCACCTCCTGACACTCACACCCCAGTGCTGTCCCAGACTGACTCCCTCTCCCTTCCACTGTGAGCCCCTGAGAAGCTCCTGCCTTCCCGCAGCACCCCACTGCCCTCCACTCAGCCACGGGAAAACTGGGCTCACGTGGGCTCGAGGGGCAGCAGAAAACCAGGGTACCCGAAGCATGAGCAGAGTACTCACCACCTTCAGCTCAGGCACCGAGCGACTCAGGGTCCATTCCTGGCTGTTCACAAACGAATCTGCAAGAGACAGAAGAGGAATCATCAAGTCACTGTGGTGTCCCCCAAGATCCCAACAAGGGTCCTGACGTCTCCCCCTGCTCCCTCCGGCCCCCCACAGGCACGACGCTGACGGTGCCTGGGCAGCTCTGCAGCCAGAGCTCTGGCTAGGACAGGTTCTCTCACACACCAACCATCTCCAAGGGCTGGTCAAATGCCCCCAGTAGAACCACCCTTGCCAGAGGAGGGGGGCTGGAGAACACCCCAGTATCCAAAGCAGCCATGCTGAGGGAGCCAGAGACCTTTGTCAGCCTTGGAAGAGAAGGCTCTGCTCCTCCAGGAACTGTGATGACCTTGCTGCTAGACTACTGCAGAGATGGGAGTCTCGGGTGTACAAAATGGATAGACATGAATCCATGAGACCCAACCATGGGCAGGAATCAAACAACATTAACCCATGAGAGCCTGGGCACTCCATCTAACTCCGTTCCCAAGGAACAAGCACCAAGACAAGAAGAGCTGGCCTCAAGCTGCCCCAGGGGAAGTTGGTTGGAGCTGAGGAACAATTTCTCCCCCTCCAGGGCTGTCCCAGGCTGGCCAGGACAGGGATGGAGTCCCCATGACCCCTGGAGGGGTTTCCAAGCCCCCTGTGGAGCTGTGGTGCTGACGGACAGGAGTCAGTGGTGCCCTGGCAGTGCTGGGGGTGGCTGGAACTCCATGAACAGAGATCTCTGCCAGCCCAAGTGATTCTGTGACTCCTCTGCTGCTCTGCTGTCACCTGTGGCTGCAGCAGGACGTCTCCAGAGCTGCCCCACAGCACCCACCATTCCCTGCCCCTCCCCAGCAGGGCACTCCCGGGGCAGTGCAGCCCTCGGCAGCGGCACCGCCCGGACCGGCCGGGCCAGGGGCAGGGCTGTGCGCGTGGGCGCTAACGGGGCCGTGCCAAGCGCCGCGGGCAGGAGCCGCAGCACAGCAGGAGGAGCCAGGCCCGGGCAGGATCAGAGGGCAGCACCAGGCTCTCCAGCCCTGCTAACAGCCAGCCAGGGACAACCATGGCCCCAGCTTATATCCCTACACAGAAGAACAGACAGAGCAGCAGGAACCCTCTCCATCTCCAGGCTAACACAGAGTTCCCAGGGCTGGGCAGGCACCAGCAGCTCCCACCTGCTGCTGGGAACCCACGGGTGGCTGCATCTGGGCAGAGGCTGCTGGGCACCAGATCCCTGCTCGGCCAACACCAGGAGCAGAGGGTCCTCCTGACCCTGCCCAGGGGCTGCCTCACCCCAGCAGCAGCTTCTGCTGAGGGCAGGGCGAGAGGTAGGAGCCCTCCCACCATCCTGACCCGAGAACAGCCGTCTGGCTTGGGGCTGAGCTATGCCCAGCCCGGCTCACCATCTCCAGCACCAGCTGGCACCTGGAGCCCAGGAAGGGTCACGGTGTTCTCCTGGACCACGGAGCTCTCCAAGGCACCTCCAGAGCTGTTCCCTGCCACTCGAAGCAGCTACAGGCCAGGTGGCACCAGACACTGACACAAGTGGTGATGCCAGCCTGTCTGTCCCAGGGCTGGTGTCTCCTGATGAAACGCAGCCCACGGAGGTTTCCCAGCGGTGCCAGCTCTGCCAGTGCCAGCCCTGCCAGTTCATCGCACCCCCAGGTAGCCGTGCAGGTCACCCACCCAAAGCAGCACAAGGCCCATGCCCAGCGCTGCAGGTGATGGATATGGACAAAGGTGTCCCCCACAAGGACACTGTCACCCCATGGGGGTGCCAGGCCTCCCCACCTCACTGTGCCAGGGTGACACTGACCCTTGGGCACTGTTACCCTCTGGAGAGACAGGGCATCCCCACCTTCTCCTGGGGAGAAACAGCAGCCAGTGGAAGCACAGAGCAAGGCACCAGGGACTTGACCCCATCCAACCAAAATCCTGACAGGTCAGCCTGGCTGGCACCTCCCAGCAGCACTGGAGCTGTGGGATGAGCAGACTCCTGCAGCCAGGGGAACACCTCTGTGAACCATCCCCTGCCTCATCAGGGTTCACACAGGCTCCAGGGAGGAGCAGTTCACCCGGTGAGCTTTGCTACTGGCAAGCTGCACCAAATGTCACATCAGAGCGTGTCCCACCTCTCCTCCTCCCTCTGCTCTCCGTTATTTAATCACACAACAGACCAGGTGCCAGAGCTGCAGCCAAGTCCCTTCTCCAGACACCTCTGACCTCAGAAGCTGAAGCCTGGCACCACCAAGAGCCTCAGCACAGCCCAGGGGTGGCCTTGGCTCCAAAACACAAGACACAACCACACACAACATGGGCAACGCTCTGACCCACCCCAGGAAAAGGAGATTTGGGCCATTTCTGTTACTGCCCAGAAGCTTCTGGAGATTCCCAGGCGTGGGCAGCTCTGCTGCAGAAGGTGGAAACCCTCGTGGAAGTCTGAAAGTCACACCAGAGTCCTGACCATGCAGAAGAGCAGATAAAACACAAAGCAGACGCTCCAACAGCCACTGTCCCTCGGCCAGTCACCCTGGACACCCAGGTGACCAGAACACAGCTGTGGGATGGGAACACACAGAGCAGGCAGCAGCCCCTCTGCCAACAGCTGGGTGGGAATTCGGCCACGGCCGGGAGGGGGGGGTGCTCGGGAGGGGGG